>OY986438.1:116110605-116359102 GCA_963920525.1 Dichetophora obliterata | reverse complement strand
TCCTGAACGAAAAATATCAAAAATATCAAGTTTAAAGCTATAAACTATCTAGATAATCTATCTAGTTTTTATATACATATTTAAAATTAGATTCAGCTCTCAGCACTTCATATCTGATACTCTGTAGAAATAAATGGTTTTCCAAAATTATATAAAAATTTCAAAAGAAGTTGAGCACGATGTTGCCTTACTTCAATTACGGCAAGATCACAGAAAAACCTTATTACGCGGCAGTGGCAAAAGCCATCACCTCGCTACTCAAAAATATTACACTCTTCCACAAGAAAAGATGATACCAATTCACACTAATCTGCTGCATACGCGCACCTCCTGTCTGCCTTCTGTACCATGTTCTGATGATCTCGTTGATGCAGTGCATCCATATGTATTTCAATTTGGCTTAAGAGATGCGCTTCATCGATCAAAGTGCTACTACCGAAAAATACCGAAGCGAGCGAGTGATCTTTCGTTGTCTATTTTGATGATGTTGATGGAATTTGTGACAGCCTTTACTAAGCCAGCTATTGATCTCACCTTTACTGTTACGTTGATGCATCTTACAACAATTGAATGCAGTGTAGTATGGTGAGGTATTGGAGAGGACTTGGTAACAGGCGGTACCGATATGGCTCATTTTTTGCTTATCGTTTTTTTGTTTTTGTTTTTATTTTTATTAAACAAAGAAATTCACTTTCTCGATGTGATCTGCTCCTGTCAATTGGGCGTACAACGAGCTATATTGTTATGCTTATTACACCGAGCACGGCTACTGACTTGAATGTAGTACCCGCGCTGCCTTTGTGTTGTTCGGAGCCGCTGCAAGGATTATCTATTTATCAGTCCTAATCTCAAGTATTTAATAAAGTGCGATGCTTTGTACTTTCACCGAAGCTATTGTTAAGATGTTTGTTGAGTTTCTTGAGTGTTTACCGATGCATATGATCGCTTGTGGTGTTTGAGTGAAGTGTTCGTATGCAGAGTTTTTCTTTCGCTTCTCTCGAAGAAATTATAGATGAAAATTTATCAAGTCGTCAAGTAATATAGAATGGAATCATTGCTACATTATTAGCTGGAGTTGAGTGCCTTTCCTGTTGGAAATTTCAAAGCATATTTTTTTGTAAAAACAAGTAATTGCTTCATTTAACCTGTGCATAGTGCTTTCGGGAAGTTCTTTCCTCTCGCTACGAATTCAGATGTAAAAAAGTGGTTTGTGAATGAACTTCATTCGTATTTCCAAGCAGCGTTTGGATTTGCTGTTTTGTGTCTATAAAAGCCATTAAGTTTCGACCAAAGATAAAGTATAAAATTTTATTTGTATTACCTTTCCTTTGTAACCAATGCTGTTTTACCGAAATGCGATTATTACTAGCCAAGTACCCGCCATGGGGACGTTAAACACCGTTATTTTTGGCAAGTTTTGGAAGCCCGAGAGTGCTTATCGGTAGTAAATATTAAATAAATTTTCCTAAAGAGATTTCAAAGCGCTGTTTTACTTTAAGGTTTGTTTGAAAACATTAATTTGTGTATAGCTGATCTCAAATCAGTTGGCACTACACAAAATAATCTATTAAACTCTTAATACGCACTTAAAAAAATATCAATTTGATGCCAAGTTATTTTGCTACACTAAGCTATAATAATGAGCTCGATCGGTTAAAACTCGTTACATGCCTATCATTAAGGATTTTCACTTCTTTTCCTTCAGACCTCCAAAATTCTTAGTAAGATATTAGTTTGTCGAATTGTCTACTGCATAAAAAATTACAATAATTTTTTTATACTTTTCTGACTCTTCATACAAACTCTATCCCCTCCTTTACTTCATTTTAATTCCTTACAAAGGACGGCTAATGTCAAATTAGAATACCAGCCATTAAAATATCACAAAAAAAAGTCGAAAAATTTTCAAAATGTTTGCCAGGTACGTTAGTAGAATGCAATTAACTGAAACAGAGAAGCCAATTTATTCTTTTGATCCGACATTTGCCAAATTTTTACAAAAGAAATAAGCATATCGTCGCTTGAGAAAATAACTGTGGTATGTGAAAATTTTCTCTTTTGAAATTATTGAGAAAAAGTGGCTATAATTAAAATCTAGCGAAGCAATATCCTTCAGAATTTCAGGACTATTTGCAAACACATTTCACAATAGATTACGAAATTTTTGTGGACTTACCGCTATTTTTTTAGAATTTATAGTCCCTTTTTCTCAATGATCTGAAAAGTGAAAAAATTCACTCAGGTAGTTTCTACACTTGTATTTAGTGACAGATTTTTTTAGAGTAGTATGTTATTTTCTTCGTAATAGAACAGAATTTAAAATAAAATTATGAAACCATAACATTTCTTTTTTTTTTATAACTTTGCAAGCAAACTTATTTTCCATTTTATGAACATTTTTAGAAAAAAAAATGAAAAATCCAAATGTTTTAATTAATAGAGCCTAAGGTGTTTATCCAATTGGAATATAATGTAGAAATAAATTAAAGGTATTTCAATTACCTAAAATTCAAAATACTATTAATTTCAATCAAATCATAAAAACGTGTTTAATTTGCATTAATATGGAATAAAGTTTTCGAAATTTACTAAAAGTAGTAAACTATCGATAACTTAAAAACGGTGTTACAGAATTATTTTTTAACCTAATATTTGGAATCAGCATCCTGTTTTAAATAAGGATTGCCTTATGCTCAACCAAGAGAGTCAAGTCGAATGGATCTGGCAGTGAATGCAGATAAGACGAAATACTTGGTGTCAACAAACAAACAGTCCCAGCGTCTTGAAACCCACGTTACAGTTGACAATACCTCCTTCGAGGTTGTAAAGGACTTCGTTTATCTGGGATCCAGCATAAACTCAACCAACGACATCCGCATTGAGTTCAAACGAAGAATAATTCTTGCCCCCAGGTGTTACTTTGGGCTCAGTAGGCAATTGAGAAGCAGAGCCCTCTCTCGACGAACAAAAAGACCTACTTTATGCATCACAACCTGGACGCTGAGCAGTTCAGATGAAAAGACTTTAAGACAGGGCTGGGCATTCTAACACAGTCACATTTTATTTTATCTTGTTAGTATTGGTGCGCTCTCGAATAGCGCACACTGAGCGAAATAGTTGTCAGAATTATTTAGATTAGCAAGATTGTATGTTTATACCCCACACATACTGTTATATGAGTTTATTTTTTATTTGATGTTTGTATTTTTATTCATCGGTATTGTTCATTACTTCTTGTTTGTCAACATCAAAGCTCGATAATTTTATTCTAAGTAAATAAATTATATAAGTTTGCTTGCAGTGGCAAATTAAGCATTCTGCTTCACCAGAAAGATGCTCTGCGGAAAAGAAATCACATTCCAATTCAGATTCAAAAATTTTGGTATGTTGTTTTTGTTTTTAATTTTATATTATGAAATATTGCTTTATACGAATAATTAAAATTATATTCATAAAATTAATGAAAACAAATAATATGAACAAAATAATGCAAATAATCTTAATAGGCAATATGCATGAATTATATTAAACCTTAATAAAATAAGAAATATATGAAATAAGAATTATGAATCTACAAACTAAAAAGTTGGTTTTTTAAGAGTGTACATAAAATTTCCGACATTGGTCTTCACAGCATCAAAGTCAGCGAACGATTGAATTATATTCCCTTCTGTTGTGAGTTTTGTGTACATGTGAAAAGTTACTCTCAGAGAGCGCTCAGTGAGCTATGGGGCGCCCAGCGCTTCTTTAAGAGCATTCGAGAGAACGATTCTTCGTAAGATCTACGGACCAATCTGCGTCAATGGCGAGTACGGAATACGGTGGAATGATGAACTGTATGAGCTGTACGCTGACATCGACATAGTCAATCGCATTAAAATCGAGCGGCTTCGCTGGCTTGGCCATGTTCAGCGCATAAAAGACGATGCTCCAGTGAAGAAAACATTCGATTCGGTACCCAGCGGCGGTCAACACAGAAGAGGACGACCGTATCTTCGTTGGAAAGACCAAGTAGAGGACAACCTGACGAAGAATTTTCAATTGGCGCCAGAAAGCGAAAGATAGAAATGGCTGGCGCAAATTCTTAGATGAGGCCAAGACCGACATACGGTTGTAGCGCTAACTAAGTGAGTAAGTAGTAATGCTCAACCCATATCAGAAAGACTGTCGCATCCATTTCTGATAGCTACATATGTCGCCACAAAATAATTTTAGTGTTTCAGTAGCTGTTCTGCAACCCTAATTTCTATTGTTGGTTCATTTAGTTCTATTTAACTCAATTTTGGTTGCCAACTTTTTTATTTTATTTGGATACAAGACACTTATAGCAGTTTTAAATGTTTTAATATTTAACTTATTTATTTTCGATGGACTTCTGCCGTTGCATTGCATCTTGATACACGAGGCTTACTTATTTCCATTACAAGTTAATAAAAGCATATCTCAGTTTTAATAAATATATCCTTAAATACTTCTTTATCGTTGTTTCAAAGTTACGACTTTTATTTACAAAGTTACGACTACAAGATTTAAATGCTTGCAGCATTCTATTAGATCTTTATCCATTTTTTACAACTGTGTTGTCAGAATTGATGTAAATGAAAATAGTTTTTTCTAAATGACCTTGTTATTTATTATGTTGATCTTATATGATTTAAATACAAATTCTAGTTGTTTGATAGTTTAAAATCGTTTATTGAGCTTTAGGTCAAGGTTAGAACAATTCATGGTTTTAACGAATCTTTCCAAAGAAACAACAACAACATTAACAACGTTTTCAATATGAAAAGGAAAACATTACTAGCTGATTTTATTGCAATTTCGGCCCTGCTAAAGACTTTATCAGAAATCTTTGTGATACGCCGTGCAAGCGCGCATGAGCGCAATGCACCACAGAGGCAATGAGATTTTATGTATCAATTTCTCAGTTTTTCTGTTTCATGTTTTCATGTCAGTTGTTGTATTTTTGCTTTACTTTAGTCTTTGTGCTTATGTTACTATTATGGAGTCCAACAGTCTGTTGCAAGTCTTCCTTTTCATATTGAAAACGTTGTTGCTGTTGTTGTTTCTTTGGAAAGATTCG
Organism: Dichetophora obliterata; assembly: GCA_963920525.1. Lineage (NCBI taxonomy): Eukaryota > Metazoa > Arthropoda > Insecta > Diptera > Sciomyzidae > Dichetophora > Dichetophora obliterata. The sequence goes on along the minus strand of OY986438.1, from coordinate 116,354,019 downwards.
TTAGAACAATTAATTGCTCTAACCTTGACCTAACGCTCAATAAACCATTTGAAACTATCAAACAACTAGAATTTGTATTTTAAATCAAGTATGATTTAAACTATCAAACATTAAAAATTTGTATTTAAATTATATAAAATCAACATAGTCAATGAAAATATTTTAATATTAAATGGATTGCAACTAAATATTCTGGACTCGTAACTACGCACATTTATTGGTTTGCTTGAGACGAAGTGCCACCGCTAGAATTTGAGGTAAAAAGTTATTGTAAGTACTTGACGATAATTACATACAGCTCAAGAAATCGTACAACTGACAAATGTGCGAATAAAATGCACTTTTACGCTCATTATCATTTTAATTTCACAGCCTTTTTCAAAATAATTTTGTTCAATCTACATATATGCATAACTACTAGGGTGTCCCAAAAAAAATTGGGTTTGATATCCGCGGCTTTTCCTCTTCCATTTGACCTTAGAAACATCCTCTGTGAAGCGCATCTCGATTGGTAAAGATTTAGAGGTCGCGAATTCATTTTCTAATTTTCCTATACGATTTGTATGGGGAAAAATCAGTTTTGCTGGTAAATAGAATTTAGACCCATTATCTTTCAAGAAAAATGGTTAAAAAAATTTTCCTTCAAATTTTGTCTGTTGACATATCCAAGGATTACTTTTACATAAAGGAGTACTTTTACTTAGAATTATTTCATGAAAAATCAATATCTTTTAAAGTACTCCATTTTCATTATTGTTATTGGTTTTAAATTGTAGATAATGATTGTTGAAATGCATAATGAAGAAAAAATTCAAAGCGTTGTAATATGTTTTTGGATTAAAAGTTACAACAAGTAGTTTTTTGTATTTATATTTTAATTTTTAATCGTTTTGGGCAATCACCAAATAATAATCAGATGAAAATGAAATTTGAAAATGTTGGATATATCATAACAGACAAAATTTGAGGGAACACGTATTTTTTAACCATTTTGCTTTAAAGATAGTTGCTCTAAATTCATTTTACCAGCAAAACGGATTTTCCCCATACAAATCGTATCGGAAAATTAGAAAATGAATTCGGTACTTCTAAACCTTTAGCAATCGAGATGCGCTTCACAGAGGGTGTTTCTAAGGTCAAGTGGAAGTATTAAAGCTATCAAAATAAAAAAATATATTTTTGGGACACCCTAATAACTACGCTCTGCAAACGTTAGCAACAATACAAAGGAAAAAATAAAATAAACTAGTTATTTTGTATTATATTTAACTTAATATCTATCTAACCAAAGTACTTTTATACAATTTTCAATTAGTCTTAATGTTTTGAAAAAATTAAATAATTTGGAATATCTGCGTTTTTATTCAATATACCAATATATTTTGGATTGCTAAGGGGGAGAGGGGGGTTTGAACCCTTTGAATTCCCAATTATCTACGGCATTGGTTGCTAGTAAGAAAATTTATTAATCTTTAAAGCTCTTTAATTGTTTTACTTATTGCAAACTTATGAATTTTTTAAAGCATTCTTATTGTTTCAATAAGAAAACTTATCAACTATTTTGTTTTAAAAGGTTTGCATTATTTTTAATAACTTTATTTATTTGAATAATCGTGCAACTAGAGATCAACCGTAAGTAAACTTAGATCGTCGAATAAGCAGGATAGACTTTACGAAATTTGGAAACATAAACGGGACACCATTTAAAACTGTTAGATTGTTCGAAAATATATGCAATCTAAAATTTAAGTACGATCGGAGATGCTTTGGAACGTCCAACTGGACCTTGTTTTTTGTGCAGATTTTAGCTCTCAAAAATGTATGAACTAAGAGCCTTTAATGTTAGATTTAAGGAAGGAATAAAAAAACTATAAACTAGTTTTCTAGGAAGTGTAAATTTTCAAAAAAAGTAAAGGTCTCTAAGCAATTTAAAACCATCTAAGTTACGGTTGGGAATTACGTGTATGATGTTTGTATGCTCAACTCTTTTAACTATCAACGCAAACAAATATTAAAGATATTTAAAAATAAACATAATTATATAAAAATGGTATGAGTTGGCTTATTTAATTCATCATATAATGGCTTGTTTTTCTACAAACAATATCTTTACTTCATTCTGCTGAAACATAAAGCATACAAAAATCGCACAGTATGTCATACAAAAGCGTCAACAATGCGTGATTGTAATCCAGCAAAGAAAACAGAACAAACCAAAGACCATTGCGGCTAACCTCAATCCCATTTTGCTAAACAATTTAGAGATGATTCCGAAAGAAAACATTAAGAAGAGATGACAGAGAAGAACAACTGGCCGCACATGTTGAAAATGCGGACAAAACAATGTGCCAGACAACAAAGTAAATAAGTAAATAAGCAAATCAGAGCAAGTATTGAAAAGTAATTGTATTGTAAATACAGCAGACCAAACCAAATTTCAGGAGGATCGTTTAGAAAAACAAATGCATGAACAACAACTGTAACAACAACAGCAGTAGTAAAAAACATCCTTTTAGTGTTTATCCTTAACATGTTATCGCATCGGATTTGAAAGAATTATAATTGTTCGGGACTAAAGTGGTCTGAATGCTCCTAGCTATGCTGTACATAATTATCTTCATATCATGTTACCGATAAAATTTTCTTCTCCTTTGAGCTAACTCAAAGGAAATAATAAAGTTTGTCTTAATTGTGGTGCGTAACTCTGACACTTGAAGGGGCAAAAAATTATTGCCAACATGTTAACTAATTGTTTTTCTTTACAGCTCACTTTAATTTCTTTTATATGAGCTGCTCTAGTTTGTGAAAGGACTTACTTGGTTTTATTATTGTCCTTAGGCTAATACTAGCTTAAACTACAGAGATATAGTGAGGCTGTTAGCTCATTTCAAACGCCCCGAGTTGTCGCCGACAGGTAGAGTGCCGAATGTTTTGTCACAGCCCCTAATTGATCCCTTGCTTCAGGAAAATCCTGAATTTCACGTGAATGAAGCACATCAGGGTTTTCCTACTAAAAACTGCCTCATGTATGCCATAAATATACACATAACAGCTAATAAAATAATTAATAAAGCCCACTCGAAATTGCGATCATTAGGCAGGATTTTCCAGGAACTACACATTCTGATATTGCTCAGGTAGAAGAGCAATAAAATGAAGACAAATACTAAGTAGGGCGTGTAAAATATTTAAGCAGCTCACACTTCGATTAACACCGACCGAATGAATAAGTGAATAAATGTCAGGCAAGGATTTTCCAACATGGTCTCATTTGTTTGATGCTTTCACAATTCTTGGACTTTCCGTAAAATGTTCAGTAAAAATGTTCTCATGATTTCTCGCGGCTGCTAGGAAATAACAAAGAAACCCTTTCACTCTCTAGACATTAGAGTCTGGATCATTGTGCAGTAGCATAATCTAACATTTTCCATTAGATCAACAAGCAGATCATCTTAAATCTTTTTTTAACTCGAAGAAACTCAATCGAAATTTGTTTTTTGTTGTGCGTATAAAAAGTGCAGTAGTCAAAAAACCAATTACCAAGATAAGACATCCATTATGGTTAACAATTTGACGGCTTTTTAAGTTCAATTTCTTGAAGGAAGCCGCCTCGGTCCGTTTTATGCTGCGGGTAATGTTGTCGCTACACGAAATGTTGTTGTATTCAATTTTGATTCTTCATGCGAAGAACTCACTTTGGCGTCGCATGAGCTTGCATTTTTTATTTTACCAAATGGCTGCATTCCAGCTTTGCTGAATTGAGCTGTGATTTTTCAAAGAATAAAACCAGTATTGAAAATGAAAGCAATAACTTTATTGTATTCATTACCTATTAAGTTATTATTATTTATTTCTAAGCTAACTTCGTAAAAAATGTCACGTATCTCTAACATACTGATAAATGTGCTTCAAATTTTTGTAGAAACACTTTTTTTGCTCAAGTATATTATTTGGATAAAACTAAGTAGTTAACCCTTTTTATTAACCAAAACAATTTATTTCCATTCGCCATAAAAAAAAACCTAAGCTAACGCATTGCCGAAAAACTTTTGAATAAATAAGATAAGCAAAAGAGTATGGCATTCCAAGACATCAAGTCATACGACTTGATTTTATTATTAATCCGATAACATAATATAACAAAACATAACGCTCGCTTGAGGCCATAATGAAAGCCAACAATTTTATTATGTGCCAAAATTCGGGCTTTTTAGCTAAAATCTTAAATTAAAAAAAATATTTGCATAGTTTCTGTGATAAAAGGAAATAAGAAAAAAAAAAAACGATTGTCTCAGCATGTTTAGCTTGATTAACAAACTGTATAAAATAGCGCACATGAGTTCTTTTTTTTATAAAATAAGGAGTGTTTTTCTAGATATCTCAGGTGCATTCAACGATGTATAAACTACCGCAATCCTTAGTGGATTATATGCAATAGAAGCACCACCAGCTTATAAACCTATAGCTAGACAAGTTGCTAAGCTGCAGAAGGGTTCGAGCTGAGTGGGGCAACAAATCCATGGAAAGGGAAGCTCGCAGTGCAACACACCTGGAAGGTGTCCTCGCCCTACTAAGGAATCTTTTCGTCAATGAAGATAACAGCCTCGAAGATAACAGCCTATGCAGACGACATAATCATAATTATATTAGGGAAATGTCTATCAACAATAAGGTCCATAATGGAGAGCACAAGAGGTACATAGATGGTCAAATTCAGTTGGTCTTAGTATAAACGCAGAAAAAACGGATCTGGTTCTGTTCAGGAAAAGGTACAAGATACCACAGTGGATACCACCAAAATTAAACGACATACCGAAAACTCACTCAAAATATCTACGAGTCATTCTGAACAGCAAGCTGACATGTAAAATTAATGTAGAAGAGAGGGTGAAGAAAGTCACCATTGCGCTATACACATCCAAGAAGATGCTAGGTAGCACTTGGGGTAGGTCTCTCGCTCTTTGTGATGCAATGGATCTATCTAGCTGCAGCTCCTCCTATCCCAGCAAAAATTATGATATCGCTCCCATGAGGAGCAACAAGAGAGCGCTCTTTTGCTGTTTTATTAAAAAGTGAGCACTTGTGCCCTTGTGCCCCTTACTGTTTTATAAGATCAATTGGAGAGTAATTAATGGAAAAAAAATTAACATAAAGTGAGGCATGTGCTTTTTAGGAAACTCGATCAATATTTTCTGTTAAAAATCGACCTTTGTAGTCTAATGAAGAATGCGCTAGACTATCAACCCAAAGGTCACTGGTTCGAATCCGGGTTTAGGCATGGTTCTTTTCACTTTCTTTGTTGTTTCCTACATTTAAGAATTATGGAAAACTTAAAATCCACAACTAAACTGTGGGAAAATGTGAAATTAAAGGACAGGAACAGGAAGCGAGGTAAATTGCCGAGGTTAAGGCATAACACACACTAGCCGCGGTTAAAAGCGATTGAAAGCATTGTCTTTCAAGCATCTGTTTCGTCTAATCAATAATTCACGTATGGTTCCAATCAATTCCTCTAGCTAATCTATCCCTTTCCTTTCACTTCAAAGACCAAACCTTGTTTGTATAAGGCGCATGTTGGTTCTTTGATCTTTAAAAAAAAACAAAAAAACCTATTTTAAATGTTCCTTTGCTGATCCATTTGGATCAGTTATTGATCGCTCCTTTTGAGCTCTTCTGGGATGTTAAAGGGAGCGCTACCCTTCCTAGGACATGCAGTGTTAAAAGAGAACACAAAATACACCTACACTGAAAACATAAATTGTGTATGCGTTCATAAAAAACCAACATGAATGTTGTGTTCACTGATCGTATGTACGCTTACATAAGCTCCAGGTTATTATACATAGCTTGCGTGTATTCATACAAAAACTTATATAAAATACGAGAATAATTTATGTAAGAGATCACAAAAACGTTCATAAATCTAGCGTTTACAAAATTTATGAACAGGAACACAGTCTTCGAGTATTTAGTTATGGGTTCTGTGCTTTCATACATGAGGTCATGTTCTCTAAAATTGTCTTTATGATTATGTTCATGAGATAGGTGTACTCATACATAAGTCTGTGTATAATGCACTGTCTCTAAGCAATTGTACATGACCTCAGTACGCTTATACGTAATGTTATGTAAGAGTTCACTATTTCTATGCAATTATTCATAGAGATTGTGAAAATTCTTAGAAACCGTCTTTCATCGAATACAATTTGCAGCTGCACTCTTACTTTTTATTGCTGTGTTGTTGTGTTCAAATCGCTACTAAAGGGTGTTTTTTATAGAGTGATACAAGTTTAAATCATTATAAAACATAGTAATACCTTTTTAACATCAATAAAACGTGCTTTATTAGATAGAATATTTTATGGCATTATTGTTTAAATATGACTTTGGCCATGTGACGACCACGGCTGGCGCGTACAAGGTGCAATCTGGAACACTAATTTTCACAAACTTTTCGTAGCATTTGCGGCCGTATCTCGCCGATAACTCTTCGAATGTTGATTTCCAGGTGTTCAATTGTTTGTGGTTTATTGACGTAGACAAGTGACTTTACATAACCCCAAAGAAAATAATCCAATGAGGTTAAATCACACGATCTTGGGGGCCAATTAATTGGGCCATTTCATGAAATTATTTTTTCGTCAAAAGTTTCCTTGAGTAAATCAATTGTAGCGCCAGCTGTGTGGCATGTGGTTCCAAACTGTTGGAACCACATATCAGCAAGATTAATGCCAGCTAATTGCGGTACGAAAAAACTTCGAATCATGTTCCTATACCGTTCACCATTGACAGTAACATTCTGACCATCATCATTTTTGAAGACATATGGGCCAATGACTCCGCCAGCCCATAAAGCGCACCAAACCGTAATTTTCTGTAGGTGTAATAGAGTTTTGACAAAAGCTTGTGGATTCTCCTCACTCCAAATACGACAATTCTGTTTATTTACGTATCCATTCAACCAAAAATGGGATTCATCAGAAAATAAAATTTTCCATGGAAATTCAAAAACCAATATCAATTTGTGCCGAATTGGCGGCGCATACGATGGTCGTTTGGCTTTAATTCCTGCACAAGTTGAATCTTGAAAGGTTTTAAGCCAAGATCTTTTCGTAAAATCTTCCATAAAGTGGAAGGACACAACCCCAGTTGCTTAGTTGATTGATTAGGATCATCTTCAATGCTTTCCTGTACAGCGGCTACAGATTCTTCAGTGCGCACTGTTCGGCATCTCACGGGATGCACATTATCAGTAACAGTAAATGTGGTCCGAAAACGATCTATTGTTCTTCGAATTAGCAGCTCTGAAGGACGATTATGTATGCCATAAAATGGACGAAGTGCACGATAAGTTTGACGAACAGAACCATTATTTTGATTAAAAATTTCCACAGTTTGCACGCGTTGCTCTGGTGTAAGTTGATTTATAATAAAATGTCAAAGCAAACTGAACAAAAAGCAACTATCAGCTGTTAAATGAGTGGTCAAATAGAGTAGTGATGCCAACTCAAAGTTGTATCACTCTATAAAAAACACCCTTTATCTTGCGTTTGTTTGTTTTTGTGTGTTTAATACGCCAGTATGATTGTTGTGTTAATTCTTTAATCAGTTTTGTTTCCTGGTTTGAACGGTGCAGCAAGAATTTATTATAGCAAACTTTTTCGAAGCAAATAACTTGAATATGTCGCTACAGGCAGCTACAGCTACCAGTTATAAAAGGAGATATTAGAAATTTTTTCCATTGAAAAATTAGACTTTTATCGAACCGAAAAACGTGGCAAAATTTACACAAGAACCGCTTACTTGAAACAAACTCTAAAAACTTTTGTCAAGTCATCCAAAATCTCTCAATCTCTTCAAAAGGAAACAACTACTTTTGGTAAGTATATTTTCTTAGGAGGAAGGGAAGAATAAAAGGGTTAATTTCAGGCTTTTGACATTTTTTTTTGTTACTTAAAGTGCTGTTTTATTATAACAAAAATTACCGTCATCTTAGTTCCAGAAAATGGTGCACTACAATGTGTACAAAGCCTTATGTATAGCAAGCGACCACTAAATATCGGCTTAACCAGATTCAAAACGAGTGTAAAAACTTGGATGAAGTGTTCAAAAATTGGCCAGAATATAAAAATCCGTCAGGATATCGGTTGGTAATAAAAACTAATTTCTCAGTTATGTAAAATATTGCATCAAAATTAGGAAAGCATTTATCGAAAGCTATTCCAAAAATGTATTGAACCAATTTTCTCTTAAAACTTATTTCAAACTTAAACTGAAACTTTTAAAAAAATATTTAAAATTTTATAATATTAACACGTATCGACGATTCCATATCAAATCGTCTCATTTTGAGCAAAATCTGAGCTTTATAATAATATTATTTTTATTAAGTTTTATAATTTTCAAAAATAGTGACGTAAGAAACGTGGGTGCTTTGACATGGAATCACCGATATACATTAGGCCAGGCCGAAAAAAAGTGTTTGATAAACTCGGTCTAAAATATTCTTTGGCTAATTGTTGTACCCTCCACGAAAGGATTTCACAATGTGTTAACCCGTAGGCTTACTGAAGTTTTTTTAAAAACATTCCTCTTTTGGGTAAAAACCCACTTTATGTATGGGAGAGTTTTTTGTTCATAAGAACTTTCAAAAACAAAAAAAAAGTTCAAATTAAAGCTTAAAAAATGATTAATATCAGCATAAAAAATTTTGAGAAATCTGCGCGTTTTTGATTTTTTGACACTTTTTGGATGCGTTGTAAGAGTTAATAAAAGTTACTGTACCAATTCAACGCTCCGAAGACGATGATCTTTTATCCGTCATCAATGGATTAACTTTATTCAAAAACGTACAAGTTAGATATGTGTAGATACATACAAAAAGTGGCTTTTTACCCAAAAGAGGATTTTTTTAAAAATTCTTCAGGAAGCCTACGGGTTAACACATTGTGAAATCCTTCCGTGGAGGGTACAACAATAAGCCAAAGAATATTTTAGACTGAGTTTATCAAACACTTTTTTTTTGTATGGAGACTGACTCGGCCTAATATACATACTATATTTCCGTTACAAATCGACAAAGATTTTGGTGTCCTTTATAACGGTAACGAAGGTCTGGTGGTTGGATGGGAAACCGGGCTATTAAAAATTTATAAATTTTTAAAAAAGATAAGATTTTTAAAGATGCGTCTTCTAAAGTCCTTCTTCAATCAATTTTAGACGCTGAAATAGAAACAGGTACGATATATTTGGAAAATATCTATTTTTGCAATTGTCTCATCAATTGTTTTAAATTTTTTCCTTAGGAGACGAATCTTATGTTTTCAAGACATAAGATATAGTGCCTGCATGGACATGTGTAACCAACAACAAAGACAATAAAAACCGATTCTGCAGGCAAGAAAGACGTAACTCGCATTACTATGAAAGATTCTCAAGAATCATTTATTTTTGTTGGGAGAAGTTTCCAGCAACTGGAAGATCATATTGGATACCTGGGCTCTCATCACGTAACTTTTAAAACGACTGTCGTTTGAACGATGCTATCCGACGATATCGTTCTTAGTTTGCTTCATATAAATCCATCGCTATCGTCTCGTCTATCGTTGTGTTTTCTACAGTTTGAAAGGCTCTGCAAAACATATATTCAGTGCCAAAAGTGATATTTACTTTTGTGTAGAATTTGTTTTTGGATTTGTTTGCTTCAAAAGTGAAAATTTAAGGTAAAATGTAAGAATATTTAATAAGTTAATTTGATGATAATGTTTTGAAAATATATTATTCGGCAGCGACACCTAAGTAAATGGAAATATTGGTACACTTTATTGATGAACATCCGCAGCTGGGCCACAATTACGTCGCAAACATAGTGCAGGAACGACATTCCATCTATTTAAGGACCTCTTTAACAAACAAGCGCCTAAAACATTTTAAAATTATTTTTATTATTTCCAACCAGAAAAATAGCCAAACGATACCAAATTAGCTATCGCGCCAAGTAATCGTTTCGACGATACCATTTGACAGTTGTTTGCCATACATGAAGCAAGCAAAACGATATCGTTTAGACGATGCATAAAATTAAAGGTTACGTGATGTTAAAGTATCGTTGAAACGATATCGTCAAACGATTCTCGTCATACGTGATGAGAGCCTTGAAGAAGCGTGCTGAAAATATTCAGCCATTTCTGTAAGCAATTGCAGTCGAAATTTCAATAAATTTGAAAACATTTTTATATATATGGATGGAATTAAGTTTCAAATTTTTCAAACATATGTTTCAAAGTATTTCATTTATTCAATTAAGAATATCCTAAACCATCTTAAATTTTCTGGACATTCATTGAAAACTATTTTGATAAGTTGCCCAAACGAATTCGAAAAAATCTTAAAAAATATGTATTTTAATAGAAGAGCTTAAAAGAATTCCCTAAAACTTTATGTTTTTTAAACATAGCTTTTTAAAATAGAATGTGTTGTAAGAATTAATATACTTTTGTTGTATATAAATGGTCTCATTTCAAAATTATTTAAAATTTCTATCTTTTAAAAATCTTATTATTAATAAAAAAAATATTAAAAATAACGGCCTTAAAAATACTAAATTGTTGGCTTTTTGGTAGGATTCTTCGGAATAAACATTTGGTGAATCATTATGCTGAATTCATTCATTATGTACAGCTGTGGTCAAAATAATAGCAGTACTCTAGTATTCATACATGTCTGTATAAATAATACTAGTCTATAATTTTCGGATCCAGTAAACCCGTTACAATTCCTATATGTACTTTAAACGCTGATTCTAAATCCGTACTCAGTTTTCTCTTATATTAAAAAATTTTAAAGAAACAGGATGTTTTACGTTTTGGGCACGTGTTTAGTATTATTGATCCAGAATCTAAACTACTCATCACAAAATAAAAAATAATTTTTTGTATTTAAGAAAAAATATCTACTTTTCTAATAATAAATAAACTACTATCATGTCATGTGTTGTAGCGAAACTGAAATTCTAAGATTATCCCACGAAATATCAATTTTGTATCTTTTGTTTAAGCCAAGCTGTAATCGTCCAAATTTATAATTTAGAAAAACTGTTGATTACATTTTCTTATATGAAGAACCGGCATTTTAAATTTGGACGATTACAGCTCCGCTAAAACAAAAGATATAAAATTTGTTGATATTTCGTGGGATAATCTCAGAATTTCAGTTCCGCTTCATCACATGACACGATAGTAGTTTATATATTATTAGAAAAGTAGATAATTTTTCTAAAATACAAAATAATATTTTTTATTTTGTGGTGAATAAAACCCTGTAAAAAAGACGTTGAACACCCTGTATCTTGAAAATTTAACAGTATAGGAGAAAACTGAGTACGGATTTAGAACCAATGTTTAAAGAACACATAGGAATGATAACGGGTTTACCGGATCCGAAAATTGTAGACTAGTATTATTTATCCAAACATGTCTGAATATAAGAATACTTTTGACCGCAACTGTACGTGTTCACTAAATAAATTTGTTCACTAAAGTCACGAATCATTCATGCTGACCTTGTATTTGTACATGGAATTCATGAATTGCTGAAACTTATTTCATGAAATATTCTTGTTTCTCTTGTCTTTGTACTTGGATTGTATGACATTTTTTCACTAAGATATGAATCATTCATGCCTACCTTGTATTTCCACATGAGACTCATGAATTGTTCATATTTATCTCTTGAACTATTCTTGCTGCCCATGTATTTTTACACGGTCACATGAATTTTGTTCAATAAATTCATGATTCATTCATGTTTCCCTTGTATTTTTTCATGACAGCTATGAAATTTTACCTTGATTCGTGTATATTATACATAAAACTTATGAACTCTGTACACTAGGCTTATGAAATATTCTTGCTTTCATTTTTTTGCATGTGTATTTCGTACATTGGTTTCCAGAATAGTTCATGTGACTCATGTGATCGGTTACTGGACCAAAATACATGAAAGCGATTCAGGCTGAGCAAGTAAAAACTCATAATTAATGTGTACCTTTTTGGTTCAGTGTAGCTTGGATCGATAAGGAGCACTCCCAGAACGCTCATAGGATGATTTGCTTTTCTACTGGGATTATACTCTATGGAATTATTGTGTGGTGGCCGTCTGTGAACTAGTCAACAAACCTCAGGCACTTGGAGAAAGCGCTATGCATTACGGAGGCACTGAAGTAAACTCCAACTAAAGTGCTTGAAACCATTCTATGTATGGACCCTTTGGACAAACACGCAAAACTAATAGCCGGAAAAATGGCACAACGCCTCACGGCGGTCAACATATTTACTGACGGCTCCATAGTGCCTACAAGGGTAGGTGAGGCCGTGTATTGTGCAGAGCCTAGTATAAGGCAGCGATACAAACTGCCAAACCGCTAAAGCATCTTCCAGGTGGAAGTATTCGTCATAAGAAAGGCTGCGGAGATAGCCCTCGGCATGGACACACACCACTTTTATATCAAAATTTTTGTCGACAGCCAAGCGGTGATCAAATCCATGCGCTCCGCTACCATCAAGTCCAAAAGCATCCTGGCTGACAGAGATGCAATAGATGCACTATGCTCTTCGAAGAGAGTGCGCATCTACTGGGTCCCTATCTATCAGGGCCTTGAGGGGAACTAGAAGGCAGATGGTTAAACAAGGGACGGCGCTGGGCTTGGATTAGAATTCGCAGAACATGTACCTTATTCGCTACAAGAGCTGTACAGGAACCTCGAGAAAAGAGTCACACCAGCAGTGGGTCGTAGATGGAGAGATCGTGCAAAGACTCGAAAATCATGCGCAATGCGAAAAGGAAACAGTCACGGTGGAGACCCTGGAGCACCTATTATCTACATGCCCCGCTCTACTTAGATCGAAACTCAAATACCTAGGCTCATTGACGTTTCTGTCACTAAAAGATGTATCCAATTATCTTTGGAATCCCTCTTAAGATTTGCGAATTTCAACACAAATCTTTACAGACTTCAACTAAACACAAAGGTTCCCTTTGCCCGTAAGCGGCACCACTAAGGACCAGCATTGTTCTATGTGAGCCCCCGTCAGCAGGCATCCGGAAAAACCTAACCTAACCTAATTCTAACAAGAAAATTATCTGAGGAAACTATATCTTCGGATGAACTTTTAACCTTTGCCAGCAGCAATATTTCCAAAATTAACATAGACAAGAAAAATATTATTATCACTAATTACTTTCTTTGCTGTGCTACAGGTACTTAAATATTTGCCATTTTTATCTCTTTACCCAAAATAATGGCGTCAAGACTTTCGCTTCCAACCACACATCGACCAACATAATAATTATATTAAGACAACACTGACTCTATTCGGGGCCTTAAAATGCATTGACTTTTACTTAACAATGTGTAAATTCTCGGAAATTAAAACTACCTCATCTTTTATAACGTATTTTAAAGCATAAAATGAGGCGTCAAAAGCTTGCACAGTCAAGTGTAAATATTTAAGAGATGTTGGAATAACAACTTTGCCTCAAAAGATGGTTGAGCAAAACACAAAAACAAAGGAAGAGCAAACAAATAGATAAAATAAATACCTACAAAGATAAAAATCCGGATTTATTAACAATTAAGCTTTTTCACATCTTCTGTGCTACTGTAATAACAAGGGAGATAGCTACTTGGCTTATATAAAATGACTAAGAAAACTTTAGATGAAAATTGGTGATAAGATAGCATAAAATGTTGGGAAAAACACAAGCAAGAGATTCAAAAATTTATATGCGTTACAAAATATCACTTAAAAATAGTTATATCACGTCATGTTGTTGATATTTTAAAAGAGAGCCTCGGCAAATTACCACGCTCAGAAATGATGCGTTTCTTTGATGATGGACAATTAAAATTAAATTTTAAAATTTTGTAATTCAGTGCTCTCTGAAGTGGATAGAAAATTAGCTCTTTGAGCTAAAAGCAGTTCAAATATGTGCCGCCTACAGGATTATCACTCGAAGGTTTATAATCTCAAGTTGTTAAAAATACGCGATCCTTTGTAGTCGGAACGAAGCGGTGCCTAAGATCATTGAGATTGGGCGAGGCGTAGCGTCACTGAGAGGATTAGCTACTTGAAGAATAGTGATAACAAGGCAGAGTGCTTAGAGTTAACAGAGAACTCTAAAATTTGTTTATATATATTTTACAAAACATAGTTTTAAAAATATGATATTTTAGCGGCATTCATATATACAAAAATAATAAGGAACTTTACATAGAAAGCTGAATATATTCCTAAATACCACCCTGAATTAAGTAAACGCCCTATTCGGTGAAATTATTAAGAGAAAATTTATATCTTCAATCCGACTGTCTTCAAAAAACCAAAAGAAAAAAAATCTACATCTAACTTAACTGTCTGCCAGCATGCAGTGCTTCTGCATTGATCGCCCTGATATCGATCGCTGTTAGCATTTGGCGCCATCGTCTCAATGTTGGTAGGTTTATGTTGGTAGATACCTATTTACGCTTGTTTCTTTTTTTATTATTTTTTGGGCGATGCTGCGTCATAAAGTAAAATGTCTTCACTCGATCATTTTACAGTGGGCTGCTCTTGACAGCTATAATCATATTTAATTTTTAACTTGCATTTGCTTTAATGACGTTGCGTTATGTTAACAACATTTCTGACAGTTTTATTAATGTTTCTCATACCTTATGTTTTCGGGTAGGTAATTTTAAATTGATTTTTTTTAATGTTAGCCAAATAAAGATCAAAATGGATATATACAAAACTGTATGCAATCGAAAAAAGATTGGCGGGTCAGTAGTAATAATTGAAATAACCTGTAAAAGTGCACTATAAAATGAGTACTCAATATTTTTGATAAATGAAATTAAAAAAAATTCGGAAAAAAGTTAAGAAATCTACGTATATAAGACATAAAGACAAAAACAACTTATTTTATGGTGGAGTAACAATAGCTGAATATCAAAAGCATTGAGGTCATAGATTAGGTTATGTTAAGGTGGTGGCTGATAGACTTAGTCCAGACGATTAGTCCGGTATGGTATCACAAGGATCTATCTCGTAAGTCAACTTCCTCAATATTCCTTAGATTAGTACCAACTAACTCCCTCAACTAGCACAAAAGCTTCTATTAAGCTTTCCGCTAGCTATGGAGAAGCTTTATAACAACTAATCCTTTTGCTAGCGAACTTTTATTGTTTTATACAAGTTATTGTAATCAGTTAAAGCAAATGGAAACTGTGACTTACAAAACACTTTGTAGCTTTCTGTGTAATAGAGGCATACCATTGGCCAAGTGGGGGAAACTTTGGGGTTCAAACCCGCCCAAAGCGCACAGTGATTGCTTTCCGAAACTGGAGTAGCAAAATTCATATTTTCAATGTTTTGGCTTGAAATTTGACATGCAGCATACTATTGTTTTAAGAATGCATTTAAGATAGGTTAGTATAATTCGTGGAACCCCGGTTTCTATGCCCCCTCCCCCATTCGTAATTTTATTTGACTTACAATTTATTTGACTTTTACGAACACCCAAAAAAATCCATGCGTAAAATACACGCATTCTATGTGCACTATGTGCACTAAACATATTAAATAAAGTGTAAAAATATTCTTGATTTTATTCGCTTTTCAAATTGTTGCAACAAAAATAATGAAAATATCATGTTCTTAAAACATATGAACAAAAACAAAAAAGTACATTTCATGAAGCCAAAAAAAAAATTGTACAATGCAGAAATTAAAAAAAGATCATTATATTTTAAACCTACACTCTTCAAACTGATTGAAAAATCACTACAATATATGTTGTGAAATTTCACTGCATTTATTGGCGATTTTGTCGCTCAGAGAATCCTAAAACACTCCAGCAGCGATATTTTACGCTATTGGAGCGGGTGTTAAACTTAGTGTTGCCAGATTTTGGGAGAGATCATTCCCTTTTTGTTATTCATTTCAATAAGAGTTTCCCATTTTTTCTTAACATTTTCCGGTTTTTCCCCCTTTTTATTGCTTGTACTTATTACTTGAGTCTAACTGCAAACACTTTCATTTGATTTTTAAACCTATGCAGTTTTAATTTTTAACCGACTTCTAAAAGGAGGAGGTTCTCAAGCTGGTTGGTTTCTTATTTTTTTTTTAATATGTATTTTGGTGTGTAAAATAACATTTATGGTACAGGTGTCTAACGGCTTTCTTATATTTGTTTTATTCAAATTTATGGCAGAAAAAACTTTTTAAGGGCATACACAGCTATTCGGAAGAGAAAAATGAACGATATAATTTTTTTAATTTTTGGGAACATTTCACTCGAATCTGCAAATTTCATATTGAACTACACATTCTGAACTACTCCTTATTTACTTTTTGCATAACAGAAACCGAAATATATTCTGGAAAACGTAATCTGGACGTTTGCATATAAAGGAAAATTTTTTTAATTTTCAGAGTCTCAAATAAACAGATTTTTTTAACAAAACATAATATTGGTATTCTTTTTTACGTAAATTTAAGGTATTCTTTTTATTAAAGCTTTATGTTTCCTCTTTAAAATCGCGTTAAATATTTGAAAATTGGCTGTTTAGAAATAAAGTTAAAATTTTTGTTTCTTCAATTTTGATTGTTAACCGTTTTTCAGTACTTTTAGTACTAAAGTGATGCACTTAAGAGTCAGATTACTGCTTTCAGAACGATTTCACGAAGAACAAACCCGTGGGGTAAATATTTACCAGAGTTTGAAGTTAACAGGTAATAAAAATTGGTTTGTAGTTCTCAGCTTAAAACATGATGCCAAAAAATTTTGCACATATTGTGTTAGTAAGTTTAATAAATATGTATTTTTTAGTGAAATATATTCTAAGTATATATTTAATATATTTAAGTATATTTAAATTTTTGAAATAAATAGGAACAGAATCTGAAACAACAGAATTAATAAAGGACACGTTTTGTTTTTCCAAACGATAGGATCCACAAATGCGAAAAGTTTAAATGCTCCGCCTTCGCCTCAGAAATTAAATCTTTAAAAAGTTCTTCGTTTTATTTACCCATTTTCCATAGTTTTCCAAGCAAATAAATCAAATTACGCTGAAAAGAGAAAAAAGTAGGCTAGAGCTTAGAGCTAATGATAATCCAAATTAATTTAAATTAAACCAACAGGCTAGTTCAAATAGTACTAAAACTAAGTTAAAACTCAAGATGACTCAGATAATTTTAAAATGTATTTAAATACAAGATGTTGAAAAATTCATAGCATAATTTGTTGATTTTGTGACGAAATAACTCTTTTTCGACCTTATTTTCCTCGTTTTTAAAATTGCTATTACCGTTTTCCCTTTTCTTTTAAAATTCCCGCAAAACGGTGAAAATTCCTTTTTTCTGGCAGCACTGGTAACGCTTGACCTAAATAAAAACCTTTTCTTTAACGTCATATGATTTCGAAGAGTTTATTCCAACAAGTGTCACATTATATAAAACTTAAACAGTATATTGCTTGACACTTTACAGAGTTGTTGTTGTTGCTTTATTCAAAACTTACTTGAGAGACGCATTTCTAGCTTCTTTTTATAAGCGAAGACAAGATTGATGGAAATAATTTTAGAAGAGAGTTTTTTAAAGAGAGTGCGATAGCAATAATTGTAGGATAAAGTTTTTACGCTTTTCTAGCGTGAAATAGTTTGAATTTGGCTCTCTGAAATAAAACTATATTAACTGCATGTTTTTGTAAAACGAAACGAAGACTGAATGAGTGGTGGAATATATTTACTTTCGGCCATATTGAGGCCGAATAGCCGAAACTGACAAAAAGGGCCGAAACTGGCCGTAACCGAAACCGAATATTCGGTCGGACACTAATTGTAACTAATCTGTAAGTTTCGATCACGATTGTCTTCACCACAAAACAAAATTATTTCCTAATGCTTGGTCTTCACTACGTCGTTTTTATGACGACACAAAATTTTATCACCTGAAATATCACCATAATAAAACTCTAGAACATTTCATAATTCAATAATTTAATAATTTATTTGTTTTTATTTTTCCAAAATTGCCAAATGTAGGAAAAATATCAACATGTTGTCACATCAACATGTTGATTGACAACAACTGACCACTGAAATTGACATAGTGAAAACAAGCATAAGTCGGAATATCTGACAATTTTGTAATACATACCTGGCTTCCCGATGTTGCAAATTCTTCTAAAACTTTGCAAAGTCTTTGCTCCAGTGATTCACACTTATCAGGCTAATAATCTTCTTCAGCATCAATAAAAGGTTTCTCTAATTCTATATTAATATCAACTTAAATTAAAATGGTTGTATTTATATGAAAATTTGTAAAATAACTTTTTTATTTAAAAATCCCCGGATTCCGGAAAGAAAATTAAATTAAATCGTTTTTAAATCGTTCGGGATCCCGGGATTAACTTCCTTAGTACATACAGAACAGAAGAGGTCCCAAAATAGAGCCTTGAGGAACACCACGAACAACTGGTAAGGAATCTGAAAAAATATTTGCAATGTGTACAGATTGCGACCTCCCGGACAGATACGTCGATAAAAAACGAGTGGCAATCAATGAAAATTCAAACATATTTGATGATTTAGCGCAAGAAATAATGTGATCGACGGTGTCGAATGCTTTGGAGTGGTCAAGCAATACCAGGAAAGTAATCGCGTTGCGCTCAAGATTTGTTCGAATCTCACTGGACACATCTACCAATGCAGTAACACAGCTTCGTTAAGGTCGAAACCCAGATTGTCTATCTGAAAGTAATGCATTCTCGGAAGATATTGATTTATTTGCTTGTTAATTAAGGAATCGAATACTTTGGATAGAAATGGCAAAGTAGCAATTGGTCGGTAGTCATTGCAAGTTTTAGAAATAGGGATTATTTTGGCTTTTTTCTAGCTTTTCGGAAATAAAGATGACATTATGATGGTATTGAAATGATGTGTAACAAAAGGAAGGAGTTTTGGAATAATTGCTTTCAGGAATTTAGGATGCATCTCATCCAAATCAATGGCATTGGATTTCACTTTCAAACAGCACTGAAAAACTTTATTTTGCGTGACACTGTCAAGACTAAAGCATGCACTTTGGTCTTGTTGATTTTCCGATATAGTGATTGGATTTATTATTGACTTTGGTACAGAAATATCAATAAATTGTTTATTCAGGGTATTTACGTCAACGTCTCCACCCGCTTGAGCAACAACCCTGCCGCATATTTTACTGTCACAGTTTGTTTATTAATTTTCTTCATCTACCTCCAGTACCGTACCTCTAGAAGTTAAAACTTTTTGAAAGATTCAAAACAGGACAAAAAAGTTAAGTATAAAAATTTTGTTTACTGATATTTGATAAGGATCTAAAATGAAGTCGCAACATTTATCAGCATTTAGTAATGATGTGTCTATGGTCTTCTTTGAAATGGTTTTAAAAAGTAAAGTTTTATTGATTTATGTATATGGAATGAGTACCTATAAAAAATTATGTAATTTAAAAATCTCGCAGGGTTTTTTATATTGGAAGTGCGTAGTCAAGTAATTCTTGTATCAGACATTACCATTATTTGAGTAAATTAACTACAAATTTTGTCGTTTTTGGTCAGCAAATACTACCAAAATATAAGATTTCAGTAGAGATAAAAAATGTATCTGGAAATTTCATATTCCTGTTTTAAGGCGTATATACATTGCTTTATTATATGTATATCGTCGCTGCGCTGCGCTGAGCAACTTTCCAGGGAGTCATAGAACTGATTATTTTTCAGAAGCCGCTTTTATCCACTTTTAAGCCAAAAGAGATCTAAATAAATAGCAAATGCAGAAATATGAGCTATAGATAGTGTTCATAAAATATGCAATAAAAAAATTTACAAAAATCACATAATCATTTTTGTATGCGCAGCGAAGATATCTAGTATAAGATATCTAGTATACGCTCCCATCTCTTTTTTCGCCAAAAACAGGACAAATTGACAAAGTTTTTAAGATTTAACAGGATTTACAGGACGTCTCGCAAAAAAACAGGATGTTTTCGCAGGACGCAATTTAAAGTCGAAAAATTATTATAACTTGTATGTTCAAAGAATTAAAACAAGCATTTTCATTTGTATTTGTATTTATTTGTATTTATTTATTTGACACTTGTTAGTACAATAAGATAAAGTAACATCTTTTATAGTACAACGAATAATATACATAATCAACAAATCACATATATATATAAGATAAAAATATAAAACAAAAACTGTATATAAAAAAGCTAGCAAATACTAGCAATGTATAATAAGTTTTATGAATGAATTAAATTTTGGTTGGATTAAATTTGAATTTAAGCAATTACATAAGGAATAAAGAAAAACAGTAGTTAACATAAAATAAAACAATAAAGTGATAAGTGTTGTAAGATAATTAATAAATAGTAGTAATAGTTAGGTGTTTGAATAGTATGACATTAAAGAAAGCCTAAAGTTATTCGCACTAACAGTAGCTTTTATGCTAACCGGTAATGAATTCCAAAGTTTAATGGCGTTGACGAAAAATAGCCGTTTTGAATTTAAATTATTAAATCTCGGTATAATGAGGTTGCCAGTTCGGTTTGAAATACTGAAGCGTAGTTTAGTATAGAGGTAAGATGGAGTCCTATTATGTATTAATTTATGCAAAAACAAACAATTTCTTGCGTTTAAATAGTTAATAATGCTACATCCCAAAATTTCTTTACTTATTTGGGATACATGGTCAAAGCGCCTTAAGCCAAACACATATCTTGTCACATTATTAAAGGCAACTTGGATTTTGTGCGAAGATTGTGAATCAAGATTACTATAAACCAATTCGGAATATGTTATTAAGGGGACTATTAAAAGAACAACAAGTCTCTTCTTAGTCTCAATGGGAACAAATTGTTAGGAAAGCCGTAGGCAGCGCAGAGTGAAATATATGCGCTTGACAACATTATTTATATGGTCAGAACAGGAGAGCTTCGAATTGATGTAAAAACCTAAATTTTTAACCTTAGCAACCATTTCTAGCCTATTATTGTTTAAAAATATCGGTGGAATATTAGTGAGGTCAATTTTATCTTTAAAAATTGGAAGAATATACGATTTCTTTTCATTTAGGCAAAGAGCGTTATTAGACGACCAGTTGGAAATTGCGTTGAGATCTTCATTTAACCTATAACATAAATCTTCAACTAGTCCAACGCGGTTAGAAGAATATAGTTGAATATCGTCGGCATAACCATGCATCATTACGTTTTTACACACCGTAAAAATATCATTAATAAAAACACTGAATAACAGGGGCCCAAGAATTGATCCTTGAGGTACACCTGATTTTGTGTTCTTATAATCAGAAAAAATATCACCAATTTTTACTCTCTGCATTCTACCTTCAAGATAATTTCCTACTAAGGTTAAAGCATTATCATTAAAACCAAAGAGTAGCTTGAGCTTTTTAACTAAAATAAAGTGATTAACACAGTCGAATGCTTTCGAAAAGTCTAAAAGGCAAAGAAGTGAAAGATGTCCTTCATCATATGACATTCGAATATCGTCGATAACTTTCAGCATTGCAGTCGCACAGCTATGTCCAGTTCGAAAACCCGATTGGTATGGAGATAAAAGTTTGTTTGCTGAAAGATATTGATTTATCTGATTAGCCATAAGGGACTCACAAATTTTAGAAAAAGAGGTCAAAATACTAATTGGTCTATAATCACTCAAGGTAGTAGCAGAATTTATTTTAGGAACGGGGATAACAGTAGCTAGTTTCCATGATTGTGGGAAACATGAGGTTGTAAAGCAGTGATTAACGATATGTGTTAGGGGACCAATTATATAGGGTAAAATGATTTTGATAAATCTTAATGAAATACCGTCATGCCCAATAGCATTTGATTTAATTTTCATGATAGATTTTATAACATCATTCTCATTCACATTGGAAAAAGAGAATTTGTTGGCATCACAAAACTGACGAGCACTACACTGAAAGTTCATTGATAAAATTATCAAATTTATTATTTAATACATGGTATAAGTATAGAGGTAGCTGAAGCGCTGACTGTGCTCTCTTTCCATACTGCCATGTCTGTCAAATTTAGCTGTGTGGCGAATGGAAACAAAAGAAAATAAATAAAAATTTTTCTGCATCTACCTGTATTCTTTTACCATGATTTAATATAAGAATTGTAGCATAAGCTTCAAATATCAATTAATATTAGGTATTTGCATTTAATATGTAATTTTGTTAAAACAAAAATAAAATTCAATATTATATTAATACTAAATTATTTTTAATGCAACAAAAACATAACAAAAATAAAATAAAAAACTCAAATAAGTCTTATAAAAATTGCACGTTAATTAGATTTTCGAGGTACTACTTTGCACTTTGAGCAGAAAACCTCACTATCAATGTTTGTTTTTTCCAGGAATGAATATTTTTTAAGTTGATTGCTTAACACACACTTTCGCTTCGACATTTCGACAAGTTTAAGAAAAAATTTGCACAGAAACTTTTACCAAGTTCGGAAAAAAAGGAAAAGTGTATTAAGGGAAAACTTTGACATATTACTAAAAATAGTATGAATAATAAACAAAGTCCACTAAATTGCAAGCATGGGAGAAAATAAAAAACCAGACAAAATAATAAAAAGCAGGATTTTGAGCCCGTTGCACAGGACGCAGGACATTGCTCGAAAACACATGACTGTCCTGCGAAATACAGGACGGATGGGAGCGTTAATTATAAGCAAAATGGGACATTGGATGTATTTTTCCTAAGATAGTAGTAGTTTTCCGATTAAACGAGCATTCAATTCTAAGAAAACCGCAAATAAGTTTGAACAAGCAAATTGTTTCCATTGAGTACTTTATACAACGAATAAAATAAAATTTAGCTGTACTCAGTTTAACGAACAAAATACAAAATCAGAGATTTTTTTAGCAAAATTAAACGTATTAAAAACAGAAAACATCCATAAAAGAACAGTTTTGTTGACGATTAGTTTTATGTTTTGTCGTTTTTTGACAGTTTATTGTCAGTTTATTGTCTCTGCTCAAAGTATAACTATTGCAATCTATCAAAAATTTTGAAATTTTCATGCTATGGGTCAAACAAAATAATGCTGGGCCAAACAAACTACTATCATATTACTAATATAAACATTTATTAATCTCATTAAATTTTTAATTTACTCTGTACATTTTTTACGTTCGTATCACTTTAAGTTTTTATTTCAATAAAACTATTTTGTAAAATACTACTTCCATTCATTTTAGTATAAAATTACAGCCCTATTCTGGCAGCTTAACTAAGCTCATCACATTAGCAAAATAGTTAATATTAACAATTTGCTAAGGTTTCGTATTCTGCTGCAAATTTAAAAGCTCTTTTCCCTACAATTTTGTTAATGGCAGAAAGAGTCTTAACAACGATTGAAATTTATGTGCTTAGATAGAAAATTGTTGTGCAAATAATAAAAAGATGCAAAATATAATATAATATTGATTTTAAATACATTAAACTGAGAAATGCAAGAATTTTTACTTATTTTAAGTGTTGATAATGAAATCTTTCAGTAGCCGTGGCAAATTTTTCAAGCGCTTGCAAAGTCACAAGCTGCACTCGAAGCATCTGTTCATATCGCGCATCTCTTCTTTCAATATGCCTATCGATTTTCACCATGCATGGTGAACTATAAAAGCTTTTTAAGCTTTTATGTTGTTAATGATTTTTAAGAATACTAACATTTACATAACAAAACAATCAGCTTAACAAGAGCTCCTTAACTATTTCTTGTTAAGCTAACAACCAGAATAGGGTTGTTAGTCCATTTTATTTTAGTACTCGGTTCAGCGAAAAAATAGATTTAAAGAATTGGCCTGACAATCATTATGTTCGTTAAATAGGAAAATTACTGTATTTTGTCCAAATATCGGTTCATCGATTTCAAGACTGAAAATCGTCACAAATTCGATATTTCGGACCATATGGCAACACTGTACTCCACCAGTAAAAATTTCCGATCGCAAAAGTTAGCGCTTTAACGTTATATCACGAATTATTAATTCACTATAGCTAATAATTACCTAACTTCTTTATTTAAAAAGACCAATGTTTTCTACATTTCATTGTTTCAATATAATTTAGTTAGACATGTTTTTATTTGTTTAACATGTTTAACTTTGCATTAAAAATTCTGTAACACTCGCAACTACTTGCAAATAAATTTTGGTCTCATATTCAAGATGAAAGTTTGAAATGAACAGATCCGAAGAATTTCGTGAAATCAGTTTCCAAAAAGTTTTGGCTCAATAAAAATAAAAAAGATATTAAAAAAAAAACTAAAAAAAAAGGCGTAACTTAATTAACCAAAAAAATGCAATTGGAAATATTTATATTTGAAAAGCACGTCTAAACTGCTTTTATTTAAAAACATTAGTTTGAGTTTATTCCATTCTTAAATTAAGATTCTACTATCATTCGTACACAATTGCTTAAGCAGCATTGTAGAAAAAAGAAAAAACGGTTTTAGAAGCTCAACTTTGGATGACCATAGAGACCAATCCTTGGGATCATATTACTTTCAAAGTGTGTTTTTCACATATTGGAAATATCCACATTACAAAAAGTAGAAAAAATAAGTAAGCCCCCTCGTAACTTAGGAATAATCCTGAATGCGACAGTGAGGTCTATATACCTCCCGTTGTGTGGCGTAGGAAAAATAACGGCTTTTAAAAAGCAAACACCTCAGAATCGGTTCTTAGCGTCCATGCTTAAAAGAGATCAACTTTTTTCAGCCAATCATTAAGCAACAATTGTAAGTCTGTTAAATATTGATATTTGGCAAAACTTTTTTCCTTATCAAAGTGCATTGGTTCAAAAACCCTCAAAATATGCCAAATTCAAAGCAAACAATAACATTTTGGTGGTTAAACACAACTTAGTACCATGCATTGCAGGTGCTCAAAATAACCATCCGACAGATGGACAAGTCTTTTGTCTCGCGGAGCGAGTGAATCTACGCATTGGGAGCTGCTGCTGTTGTTTGGGTCATTTACTTCGAGCTGTTGATTTGTTGGCACTTCCAATTTGAACAGCCAGAGCATCAGGCTAGGCTGCTTCGACGGAAGACAGCTCATCATCATCAACGTCTCGCCATGACTAGCTGTTTTGTCGCAGTGGAACGCTGTTGCCGCTCTACGTCGCAGATATGGTTTCGTGACTACCAATTTTTTTATGTTAATTTTGTTTAACATTAAAATATGAATTGAAAATGACGACTGATTATTGATTATGCAAATGCATTTTCACACTTCGAAGCGAAAACAACATATATTGTCCATTTTTACAAATAAATAGTCATCAGTATTCATTTGTAGACGCATTAAGCACCTGATTGATTCCATTCTTAAGTCATTGCCGGATA
Organism: Dichetophora obliterata; assembly: GCA_963920525.1. Classification (NCBI taxonomy): domain Eukaryota; kingdom Metazoa; phylum Arthropoda; class Insecta; order Diptera; family Sciomyzidae; genus Dichetophora; species Dichetophora obliterata. The sequence continues at coordinate 116,328,544 of OY986438.1, read as the reverse complement.
TGTAATGGGGCTGGAGTTGAGTAATTGTTGAAGTTGAATAATCAAGCAAACAGGGATAGACGCTAATGCTATTAAATGCAGATTGTGAAATCATGTTTCTTATTATTTTATAAGAAAAGGAAAAAACATAGTAAAATTTGGAAAGATTTGGCTACACAAATTTTGTTTATCTCAGAAGTTGAAATCTATTTTAAAAAAATAATTTCCTTCATTTTGATCTGCCTTACATCCACCTGCCAACCCTAGAAACACACAAGCCATAAAGTGTGCCACACTTAATTTTTTATTGACTTGCAATTTGTTCAGCCTAATAAAAAACATCAATGAAAACAATTAAATTTCAACCACCACCACTTCTCATTAATTTTCTAAACTAGTACCTCCTGACTTCATTTTTAAATTTATTTTTGATTTTCTGATAACACACACATGAGCACAGGCTTTCGAATATATCTTTGTTATATCTTAAGTGCGCGTGCGCAACAGCTTTCGTTCATCAAAACAAAGTACAAATCTCAAGGAAAAAAGTCTTTTTCAAATATTTATTCGGTTTCATTTCAGCGCAAATGCAACACTATCTAATGCGTTAATGCAAAGCTATAAAAAACAATTATGAACGATATGTTAAACTACGACAAATTCTCGTAATCGCAGAGTTAATGAAAATGTTGGCACTCCAAGTCAAGTGCTTCCAACTGCAACGAAGCGCAGCGATGCACCACTGCAGTAGCTTGATGGCGCCAACACTTCAGAGGTACCCCAACGCAGCTCAAGTTTTTAATTTTTTTTTTCTCCTTTGGCATCTGCTGTACATACTTACTCAAAACACGATTGCACGCACAGCTATGTACACACAATGGTGTATTTGTACATTCAAAACATAGCTCAGTTTTGTTGGATAGAGCGAAAAAAATAATTTATTTAAAAACTTTTATTTGAAATTCAGAAAAAATCAATAAATATATGAGTCGATACTTTTCCCAGTCGGCAATGTCAGTACTTCGAAGCGCTGCTAGGAGACCTTCATTTAGATTTCGTGGACCTTCCGCGCTCTTATCCAAGCCTATTTCTTTTTTTGTATGAAATGGGAAGATTATGTTAGCCTACCGCCTAACCGTTGCTCTAAAAATGCCCTATAGAAACTCTTTTGAGGATGCATGTTAAGTGGAAAGTTTTTAAAAAAATATTTGTGTTATCTTTATACAAGCGGAAAACTGTAAGCATGATTATCGTTCATTTAAAATCAAATTTGGCACCGACCATCTCCTGATTTGAACTCACGTCCTCTCGAATGATTGTCTAACACCTTATCTACTCGTCTATCAGTTGTTAACAAAGTTTAGCTTATTTTGCGTTTATACAAATCCAAGTAAGGTTCCTGATTATTTTTTAATTTTTTTAAATTTTACCATTTTTTCAAATTTTTCTGTTTATTCAAAAATATAAGAAAAGACTAAAAAATTTTCCATATAAATGTTTTCATATAATATGATACCTAAAGAGTTAGAATTCAGCGACGTAGTTTCGCGACCCAGCTCAGCCAAAACATTTTTTTTTGTGTTTGTTTTAAATTTAGATTTTTTTACAAATTTTTCTGTTCATAAAAATTAAAATTTTTTTTTTAATTTCTGAATATGAAATAATATGAAAAGACTCAGAACCTTCAAAAGAAAGACCATACAGAATCTCTTATCAATACAGCGATCATGGAGGGTATATGGACGCCAATAATAGCACTACTCGCATGCCGTCTTTTGCTTAGCCGTAGCGTAATGGCCTGGTGGGTTCAAAGTCGCCTTAGTCACACATAAAGCGTTTTTGGGAAATTATGGTTTTAACATTTCTGCAAATTAGCTAAATTTTTTTGTTGAAAAATTGTTGCATTAGTTTCAACATATCCGTGCAAAACATAACACAGAAGATTCATAACAGAAAACCATCATGGACTTGAAATATATCAAAGTAAATGTTGAACTTAGTCAATGTAGATCCAGACTAAGTCAATTTTGTAAAAAACTCATATGGACTTAGGTTGTTTTGAAAAAAATTGAGACAACGATTAATCAAGCTAGAAAGATGCAAGCCGGATTCCAGTGATTTGATAAAGTATCCGTATAAAATTTCAGGTCTGGTCTGTTCCTCCAAAATTATTTTGTAGTCCTTCAACAACAAAAAAAGCATTTGAAAATCTTCCAATAAAACATTTTTTAAATATGTCAGTTATCACGAAATAATCACGAAGAATCTGGTGAACTGCAGAGATTGGCTGAAGAGAACTTAGGCATTTTTGATTTGTACGCTCGTAAGGACTTGGGCAAATTTTACCAAATAAAAGACAATAACAATAATTTCCTCTTTTTTAAAATATATATGTTTTTAAATTCTGTCCGTGGAGCAAAAAAAGCAAAAAATTTGGACCAATGGACTAAAGCGACTTTGATAAGTATCGACTCATATAAAAGCTGGAATCTACCTTTACAATTACCATTACCATTTCCATAACCATTACCCAGAGCCTGAAAGTCCGACTGTTTACTTTTTTATTCAATTAAAATAGTTAAAAATTACTTTTAACTTTTATTCATAAAAATATAACATGAATTTAATTGCGAGCTTTAGATCAAGTAAGTAAAAAATATAGGTTAAGAGTTGACTTTTATTGTAAAAAATAATAGTTTTCCCTCACTTTTAACTTTTAAACTTAAAGGAGAAATTTTGAAGGATCCAAAAACTTATATTTTCCAAAAAATTTTTATAAGTCTTTAAGGACTTTTATTTTAAAAAATTATTTTTAAGAATCTTTCGATACTTTTCTTTTATGAAAGTCTTAATGAAAGTCTTAAAATAAAAAAGACGAACAAAATTCACAATCTGTTTATTTATTAATTGATTTCAGAATCCAGTTTATTCCACCGATTCATTTTTAAGAATTTTATAAAATAAAAGTCCCAAAAGACTCTTAAAATTAGCGTTTTTTAAATAAAAGTGTTTAAAGATTTTTAAAATTGTTTTTATCATTTAAAGTTTGATTTTATTTTATAAAAGTTTAAAATAACTGTTAAAAATAAAAGTTATTAATTGAGAGTTAAGAATAAAAGTTATAAATAACTCTTGTTTGATAACTCCTACATTCGACTATCAATAATAACTTTTATATAATAAAAGTTTGTTAAGTCTCTTATTTCAGAGACTTTTGGAAAAAAGCCATAAGAGCCTTAACCTCTGCCATAACCATAACCAATACCATTACCATTACCATACCATTACCATTACCATTACCATTACCATTACCATACCATACCATTACCATTACCTACATCACCATTACCATTACCATTACATACATCACCATTACCATTACCATTAACATTACCATTAACCATTACACATTACCTATTACCATTACCATTACTATTACCATACATTACCATTCCATTACTATTACTATTACTATTACTATTACTATTACTATTACTATTACTATTACTATTACTATTACTATTACTATTACTATTACTATTACTATTACTATTACTATTACTATTACTATTACTATTACTATTACTATTACTATTACTATTACTATTACTATTACTATTACTATTACTATTACTATTACTATTACTATTACTATTACTATTACTATTACTATTACTATTACTATTACTATTACTATTACTATTACTATTACTATTACTATTACTATTACTATTACTATTACTATTACTATTACTATTACTATTACTATTACTATTACTATTACTATTACTATTACTATTACTATTACTATTACTATTACTATTACTATTACTATTACTATTACTATTACTATTACTATTACTATTACTATTACTATTACTATTACTATTACTATTACTATTACTATTACTATTACTATTACTATTACTATTACTATTACTATTACTATTACTATTACTATTACTATTACTATTACTATTACTATTACTATTACTATTACTATTACTATTACTATTACTATTACTATTACTATTACTATTACTATTACTATTACTATTACTATTACTATTACTATTACTATTACTATTACTATTACTATTACTATTACTATTTACTATTACTATTACTATTACTATTACTATTACTATTACTATTACTATTACTATTACTATTACTATTACTATTACTATTACTATTACTATTACTATTACTATTACTATTACTATTACTATTACTATTACTATTACTATTACTATTACTATTACTATTACTATTACTATTACTATTACTATTACTATTACTATTACTATTTACTATTACTATTACTATTACTATTACTATTACTATTACTATTACTATTACTATTACTATTACTATTACTATTACTATTACTATTACTATTACTATTACTATTACTATTACTATTACTATTACTATTACTATTACTATTACTATTACTATTACTATTACTATTACTATTACTATTACTATTACTATTACTATTACTATTACTATTACTATTACTATTACTATTACTATTACTATTACTATTACTATTACTATTACTATTACTATTACTATTACTATTACTATTACTATTACTATTACTATTACTATTACCATTACCATTACCATTACCATTAACATTACCATTACCATTACCAATGCCATTACTATTACCATTACCATTACCTTTACTATTACCATTACCACTACCATTATCATTACCATTGCCATTACCATTATCATTACCATTACCATTACCATTACCATTACCATAACTATTACTATTACCATTACCATTACCATTCCACTACCACTACCATTACCATCACCATTACTATTACCATAACCATAACCATAATCATAACCATAACCATAACCACAACCATAACCATAACCATAATCATAATCATAACCATAACCATAACCATAACCATAACCATAACCATAACCATAACCATAACCATAACCATAACCATAACCATAACCATAACCATAACCATAACCATAACCATAACCATAACCATAACCATAACCATAACCATAACCATAACCATAACCATAACCATAACCATAACCATAACCATAACCATAACCATAACCATAACCATAACCATAACCATAACCATAACCATAACCATAACCATAACCATAACCATAACCATAACCATAACCATAACCATAACCATAACCATAACCATAACCATAACCATAACCATAACCATAACCATAACCATAACCATAACCATAACCATAACCATAACCATAACCATAACCATAACCATTACCATTACCATTACAATTACCATTACCATTACCATCACCATTACCATTACCATTAGCATAAGTATTACCATCACCGTCACCGTCACCATCACCATCACCATCGCCATCACCATTACCATTACAATTACTATTACCATTACCATTGTCATTATCATTATCATTACCATTACCATTACCATTACCATTACCATTACCATAGCCATTGCCATTGCCATTGCCATTGCCATTTCCATTACCATTACCATTATTATTACCATTACCATACGATTACCATTACCATTATCTATACTATTACCATTACCGCTACCATTACCATTACCTTTACTATTACCATTACCGCTACCATTATCATTACCATTACCATTACCAAAGCCAAAAGTTAAAATACCTCTAAGACTGTGTTCTAGTATTTGCGAAGTTATGATGACTTTATAAATTTTATAAATTTTAAGGATGTTACTAGCGTTGTTTTCATCCATTTTCGAAATGAAAAAATAAATTTTATTTTTTACTCAGAGTACTTTTTAAACAGTAAAGTAAAATACTTTTATGTGGAAAATATCAAGTGAGCTCATATTTTTTTTTAATTTAAGAAGAACTTGTTATTTTAATGAAGTCACTCTGATGGGAGACAGTCGTAATTGACTCTTAATTTAAAATTATAAAGATAATTACAGATCGGTTTTTGTTTAGTTTTAAAAACTTTTAACGATTTTATAATGACACTTTTTATTAGACGTGGGATTTTTGTTTTTTTTATTTTACAAAATTTTCATTAGCGGGCTTATATTATTACATGACGATCGAACTCAACGATTTCCATTACTTTATCGAAAATCTTGACAATTGGCCTTCCAGAGAGTGGTGCATCTATGACATAAAAATTACCAGAACAAAATCGACAAACCAAAAATGCGCGAGATTGCTGGTTCTTTTAACGACATTTTATTTTTTCGAACACCACACAGTGGACCGAGGTGACCAATAGAAAAAAAAAATTAAAATTCAATAATTGAACAAACTGTGAATGCTATTTGAAAGTTAATACTTCAAACTATTTAAATATAAAAAAGATTATTAAAAAAATTTTGAAGTGTTACCGCAGAGTAAAAGTTTTCACCTTTAAATATAGAAGGCACTTTTTTCTCTGTGTTAGCAATCTAGATTACAATCTAAGTCGCTATTCGAACTTGCTGGTATACACGTATATGGGTTTTGAAAATATAAAGTGTTGATTTCCGTACTGAAAGCAATTGAATTAAACTGAGCAGACTTCACAAAACACACCTACTCCTTATCTGTCACCACTTCACTCATACGACATTAGATTGAGTAAGCAAAGTCGAACTTTGCATATTATTGCGCAGATTTTTAGCTTATAAAAATTAAAATTTGTTACTAAAATATCTTCGATGTTTGTATTTTTTCCAAGCCTGATATTAAAAAACATTAACCCTCTACTCTTCTAATAAAATCCTATGGTTACTTAATGGGCTTTAAGTACAGCTATTAATAATATTTAACAAATCTAAAAACCTGATAAATAAAAATAAGCTCCACTAAACGATATTAGTATGGAGACAGGGCCGTAACCAAGGGTTTTTGAGGGGGTTTTTCGGGGTTTAAACCCTCCCATAGGGTCAAAATTTTAATTAAAATTAATGCATTTAAATAATAATTTTATTAAATCACTTTAATATGATCTTAAAAAAACTTAAGAAATCATATACAACAACTGATTTTAATTTTCCCTCGAGCGGTTCTCGAAAATTAAAATTTCAACATCTTTGGTTTTGTCGCTGGAGCTGGTTGGCTTACTCCAAATATGCAAATGGAGCTTATTGTAAGTTCTACGTTTTCTTAAGCTCTGCTTATAGCGGAATAGCATCACAGCCTCTTCATAATTTGGGGCACAAAAAAGTTTTTATTATATTAATTTTGATGCCCCTTCATTGTGACTCTTTTACAGTCAAGAGTCTGTAAACAATAAACTTTCGAATTAAAGTTTTTAGTCAAAAACTGGTTTAATATTTGAGGAATGTTTGAAGTTACACATGAGTTATAAAAAGTGGAATTACCTTTTTCAGAATCTGACCCGAGGAAAAGTTTTAAGTCAATCGTTTAAGTAATTTTTTGAATTTATAGGTTTTCAGATTTATGAAGTTTATGTAAAAGTTTTTCTGTCTCTAAAATTTTATTAATTTGAGATAAATGAGATATCGTTCTCATCCCTAAAATTTCTTAAAACATACCTCCGTAATTCAATGGGTGAGATCCGTTTGAACGGATGTGAATCCGTTAGCATATACAGTGATTGCACAGTAACAGAGCCAGCACGTCCTTGGTAAAATTTGCAAAAATAAGACTTAATTTTTGATATTGTTTTATTTTATTTCCATACAAAAACTTTCCAAAATTCAAATAACTTAATTTTATTTGAAGTGAAAACTTCTTTAGGCGCGTTGAGCGATTTTTGGTAGAGGGGAAATCCTTGGTTTGCGACAACACTGCAGCGTGTAGCTTTCGTCATCAAGGAAGCGAGTAGCATTCGTTATCAATACAGACAGCTTAAGTAGCTTTCGTCAATAAGCACTGATTATTACAGTGCATTCAGAAGCGGCTACGACAACATTATGACTTTTTAAATTTTAATCAAATTTACTTCAACTACTTTAAATATGTAATAATTAGCGCCAAAGGCAACCCTCATTCGCACACGTAGATTTACATGCTAGTTTACACTACAAAATAGGCTCGGAAATGATGTAAACTCACGCTCATACAAATTTTGACAGATAGTTTACGCGCATGTAAGTTCACAAGGCTTACAATGTTTACGGGTCAGTTACATGCTTAGATGAGAACCCTTATTATGTTGTTACTCCAGTGCTTGTCAAAATTTTTCGGATTAGATATATTCCAGTGCTTTTCAAACTGTTACTTCAGTGACTTTCAAACTTTTATTCCAGTGCCTTTTGAACTGTTGGTTGCAGTGACTCTCAAACTGTTGGCATTTTCACTTTGTGAAGGGTGTTACGGTCTAATTGACGTACTTACGTATTTGAATTGTGTAGGGTTCTTATTGTAGTGATTTTTGGTGCTTGCCTTTCACTTTGTGCAGGGTGAGTACAATATGTCGCCTTAAGGCGACCCCGACAATTGTGCAGGCAAAGCTGTTCCTGCTTCAGAAAAACCTTTTGTTGCTATTGGTATGGGTGTAACACGGCCTAACTAAGTGTTAGTTGATGGTAAATCTAGACCCGAATTTCGTCCAGGTTTGGAAGAGTCAGGCAAGATTCCTACGGGCCCAAAAGTAGGAGCTGTTGGTGTGCGTGTTAGTGCTGTTAGTTTTCCAGCAAAGGTTGCCCCTAAAAGGCAACTTAGTGGTGGTGAGGAGCCTATGGATATAGAACATCGGAATTTAAAGACCTTAAGGCTAACTTAGTTTATATTTCGGTTGGAAAGGGAAAGGCTGTTAAAGGAGTTATTAGATTGGTTCGGTCTAATTCTGCTGGTTCAATGATGGGTAAGACCCCCATAGCAAAAGATGATGTACAATCTTCGTCAAAGCTTCCAGAATCGGCGGGGAAGGCTGTGAAAAAGAAAGGTGAGAAAGCTGTGGTTGACACTATGTCAGAAAAATTAAACTAATTTCGGGTGACCTATAAAGTAGCACTCGAATGTGGAATGAGGGGTGAGCATTTCCATGCATTTACTAGGGTTGCTAGCCGCTATGAAGAAATGATTTTAGAGAAAGATAGTTCATCTCCTGTTGTAGGCGTTCAGAGTAGCGCATTGGCGACCGTTCTTCCGGTGGCACAGGCTGTTCTACCTGTGTCCTTTCCATCTGCTCAGTAGACAAAGCCAGTTGAGACATGGTCCTTGGTTATGCTCAGCAAGACACCTGGTGCAAAATCCAAGGAGGTTGTAGACGCGGTGGTTAAGGAGGTTGGCCCCACTCTTGGAGTATCATGGTGAGGCTAAATGCAAAAATGCATTACATTGCCGAAATTGCTCTTTCAGACGACACATTTATTGTTATCGATGGATTGTCCAATTTATACCAGCATAGTTGAGCGTCGGAATTCTGGACATTGATGAGCACAAAAATTATGCAATTAAATTGTCAGGGAGCATATGTGATCTTGGACAGTTACTGTTAGAAATGGTTTATTTTATAATTAATATTTTAGTTTCAATATGTATACATTTTAGAAATTCTGGCTGTTAATGCAAGCACTCAAAACATTTCCAACGGTATCTTGAAATAATGAAGTTATATCAATTTTAGTGTAGTGAAAAAAATTAAAAAAAGCAGGAAAAACAGCATTATCTTGAATGCTATTGCAAAATTTTACAAATTTTTGATGCAGCTTGGAAGCGCCTTTAATAGTCTTTAATATCTGACAGTTTATTTTTTTAAAACTATTCTACCAGCTAAAATATTTACGAAAAACATGATTTTTTGAGGTTTTTGCAAAATGTTTTAGCTCACTGGCGGCTATCGTAACAGCCAAAATATTTTGGGAATCGGTATAAAATAGACCAAGGTTCATTTTTAGAGGTGTGCAAATGGAACTTTGTTCTAATGGAAGTCGAGGCACCTTAATATATTTACTTACATATAATATATATGAAAAACTTAACTTACCAATTAAATGAAATAAAAACGTGTATATTTTAATTTTTTAATTTTGAATAAAAAAATGTGCATCAAAACCCGTTCCCCCTATAGGTAAATCCTGGCTACGGCCTTGGAGTGAAGCAAGCTGCTTCGGCTGCTCTTGCTTAGAGCAGTAAACGCCAGTAGCACTTGAAAATAATCTCAAGTGACTACTCAGCACTTGCTGCTGGCTGGCTCACTACCATTGGCACTTCATTTCAGGTTGTACTGGTGTGGTGTTGGGAAGGGAATACTTCAGATCGTGTTCTGTTGCTCAGCGTTAAATTTGTTTGTCGTCGTTGTTATTATTATTTACATATGATAATATGAGTAGTCGACATTAACACACGAGTACTGAAAACAAGATCCAAAACGATCTTGTCTTGTCTTTTACTCTGGATGGACAAGAACGAGTCGATTTGACTAAACAAATATTGAATTGCAAGAAAACGCGATTAAACACCTCTCAATTATTTGACTTCACGATTTGATACTTCAGCTGAATGGGCTTCTCCAAAAGCTGTTAAGTGCAGACGAATTTTTTTGAATGTGTTTGACTGTCTGTCTCAGATCTAAGCAAAGAGTAGCAAAAACTGAAGCTATGCGGTTGCTGACGTCAGTCGAGAGTGGTTTTGTTTGGATATGAAATTATTCGATGGAATTTTTAAATTTTTTTAATAATTTTCTTTAGACATAAATAAGAATGGCATGATTTAAGGGTTAGAGTCGTAAGTATTTGTAACCAATACTCTCCATTCAAAATCATAGAAAGTATTGCAATATTCTCTACTTTCTTTTGTACCAAAATTTAAATTGAAATCTTTAAAATTCACTCATGTTGTTGAAACTTCACTACGTTCTTTTGTAACAAAATTGCTAAATTTTTGCACATGGTCCATTGGTATATTATTTTCGACATATTTAAAAAGTCATAAGCAATTCAACCCTATATAGCGCCGTGTTGCATATCTGCAACATCTAGAAATTGCTCTAGAAAAAAACTCAAAGAGAACAAATTAAGTCGGTACTCTTGTAAATGACTCATAAACATTTCAAATGATTCTAACTTTCCAATAAGAGAACAAATCAATCAACAGTTATTTTTATTTTTGGTTGCAACAGCGTAATTTTGCATTTGGCAGCAGTTTGTGTTTTGTTATATTTTTAAAATATTTTTATATAAAATTGTAAATGACTAACATTATAATAAAAAGTGTTAATTATTAAAAAAACAAAAAAATTAAAACATTTTGGTGAATTATTAAACTATATTAATTATGTATTATTATATTAAAAGCAATGTTATATTACCTAAAATATCTAGTACATCGTCATATCTGCAAAAAAGTATTTGTGCAAATATTTTTATTTTGTATTAATTTCAAAATAAAAGTTGTTTTCATTTAGTTGTACGATCGGACGATCAACAGTCTTAGTTATACATACTGTCAACCAGGTAAAAAAATTTATTGTGAGCAAACGACATTTTTTTTTTTTTTTAGACTGAACCAACGTCAGGGGATGCCCCTTATAAATGCGTTAGCATTGTGTTGATTCGGAAGATGGGTGATAGTTAGTTGGAGGGTGGATAGATGGAGTAGTGTCGGTGAAGATTTGTTTTGTATTTGCACAGCTCAAAACTGCCGGGAAACACGCTCGCAGGGAGATTATTCCCCAACTTAACCGCGCGACTAAAGAACGAATTATCGCGGTAATGCGAGGTTCTATTAGGCATCGATGCAATGGTAAAGGGGTGAGCTTGGACAGCTGCCCGAGTGGACCTGGGAAACACACGAGCTGGTGGCGTCAGGCCATGTATCTCCCTTGAACACTTCCCATGGTAATACCTATACAGAAGGCTTAGGCAACCTACATTACGTCGATGCTCAAGAGAGTTGAGAGAGGATGAAATATTTTCATCTTCTATCAAATATATCGCACGACGTTGAATTCGGTCCAGAAGCTCCATCTGGAGATCTGGAACTATCCATAAGATCTTGAAGCCCCTGCCCAAGTGTGCGAATTGTACTCCATTTTCGGCCTAATATATGAGGTGTAGATCATGCGAAGATCAGCTGAAGTGAAATATTTTTTGCACCGTTTTAGAAAACATAGGCACTTGCCCGCTTCTTTCGACACATCGAAAATATGATCATTCCAACGAAGATCAGATTGGATCGATATGCCCAGAACGTCAAGAGCGGCTGATTCCACAAGATCCACACCATTCATACTGAGAGGAGCTAAAGGGCAATTCACTCGCTTGTGGGTTAACAGACAACACTGGGTCTTGCTTGCATTGAACTCTACTCTATTAGCAAGACCCCACTCGGAGATTTTTTGTAGATCATTAAGGAGTATGTCATTCATAGTTTGCCTTTTTCTCTCAATATCCATAGAGCTTGGGCGTTTTTTGAATGAATATGAATGACAAATGCTGCTGTCGTCCGCAAACGAATGTATTGGGTTATGCGTCAACGACAGAAGGTCGTTGATAAAAACAAGAAACAAGGTTGGCGATAGAACTGAACCCTGCGGTACTCCTGCGTTGGTGGCGTGCTTCTCGGATGAAATACCGTCAACTACGACTCGAATCGTTCTGTCCTTGAGAAAACACGTGATCCATCGAGCAAAATCACCACCAAAACCATATGCAACAAGTTTTGACACGAGCTCTTTATGCCACACTCGGTCGAACGCTTTTGAAATATCCAGAGCAACAACCCTGCTCTCGCCGAAAAAGTGAACGCATTTATTCCATTCTTCGGTTAAGAACGCCATAAGATCACCAGTAGAGCGAGCCCTACGGAAACCATATTGACGGTGACTGAGCAGTTGGTTGTGCTCCAGACAGTTCACAACGTTGAAGTTTATTACGCTCTCCATAACTTTGGAAAGCGAAGAGCATATCGCAATGGGTCGGTAGTTTGCAGGGTTCGTGGCATCACCCTTTTTAGGTACCGGCTGGACATTTGCCACCTTCCAACAAGATGGAAATATTCCTGTTCTGTAGGAGATGTTGAAAAGGTTGCGCAAAGGCTGAGCCAGCAAAGAAGCACACATTTTAAGCACAATTGGCGGTATGCCATCAGGACCAGAGGCTTTGTTTACGTTGAGATTTGAAAGGACCCTTTTAACTACTCTCGTTCGAAAGTATATCTCCAGCATTGCAGAAGATCCACCCCCAACAAAGGCCAGTGGCTGATTGCTATCCGAGAGAGTGGAATTTTGTGCAAACAATCTAGCCAATAGGTTCGCTTTATCAGCCGAGTCAGTGAAGATTTGGTCATCTTTTAAAAGAGCTGGAATCGATGACGATGTCTGGTTCTTAACTCTTTTAACAAATGACCAAAAATTTTTGCTCCTTTTGGGGCAGAGAAGAACCTGTTCTCGAATGCGAGCTTCGTGCAGAAAGTTTTCGCGTTTTAAAATTGCATTACAGCGATTCCTTGCCTCGATGCGAAGTCTTTTAGTATCAGTATTCTTGTTAAAAAGCCAATTCTGAAAAGCTTCCTCTTTGGACCTGACTGCAATCCTGCAAATCTCATTAAACCATGAGTGGTCTTTTGGTTTAATGCTTCTCATCTTATTGGGAATGAAAGACCGCATACCCAATAAAATGATTTCTTGTATCATGACAGCCGCGGCATTCACATTTCTATCAGCGAAACATAATTTCCAATTGAAGCTGCGATAAAAATTGTTTAACGCAGTCCAATTTGCCTTTCCATAAAACCATGCAGTCCTCTTCGGGGCTTTAGGCGTAGAGGTGCAGGGATTAGAATATGGAAAAACAGCGGAGATGGTACAATGGTCCGAGTTACCAAGAGGTGCGTTGACTTTAAAGGTTTGGTAGAGATAAATCGAGTAAATTGAGCTATTAAAAAAGTAAATTAATGTACTAAAGATGTGTACAAAGTTTGATATACATAAATTCATCAAACCGATTTCTTGTTATAAGATAAACAAGAAACACCTAAAATTCTGACTTTACACTGTTCATACCCCTTAAACAAAATAACAGTTTCAGGACGTAGTCTGGTGCTCAGGTTTAAAAAATACGATTTTTTAATGTATTTTGAAAGGACAATATATTGAGAGTATAATGTACAAATTTCAGACGAAAAATTTAAAAATTAACGAAGTTATATCACATAGCAAAGAGCGTCTTATGATTGCGCGCTCTATGTTGTTAAAACTGTAAGCGTTTTTCTCAAAACAACGTTTTTTGTTTTTGATCGGACCGGGTGTTTAAAAAAGTTCTATGAAGCCAATTGGACGGAAACTTGAAAACATTATTCTACAAGCAAACACACTTGTAGTAAAATTGTAAAGTTTTAAAAATTTTTTCCTAATTTTTACCCCGGTTTTCAACAAAAAAACGCGATTTTTTAAAATTTCTGATTAGAAGTCCGCCATTTTGTAATTATTTTTTTCAATAAAAATGTTTGAATCTACTAAGTAGCTGGAATGACTAGCTTAGCTTACAGAATGATAATCTATTTAAAATTTTTGTTTCAAATGACTTCATGTGCCGTTATCACCCGAGCCAGCAACACACCTTATTTTAAAGGTGTCCACTTCGGATGCAAAAAAGAAGTTAAAAACTAGAAAGAAACTATCTTCGACTGTACCGAAGTTAAAATACCCCCAAGGACGTATTTTAGTTTCATAAGAACTTGAATGTTGTTTTATTCGGGGGACGTAACTTTTATAGGGTGTGTTTTTTATCCAAATTTTTCATATTTGGAACTAGTTCCTTTTTATTTAATAAAGCTTATAAGCCTAATATCAGGTTTAAACATACAATTTTTTGTTAGAATTTTTAAAGGTTTTTCTATTTTGATGACGTCAATTTGTATGGGAGATGGGCGGAGTTTTCAGTTTTTTTTTAAATTTAAAAAATCGTATATTAAAGTGCATATTAAAGGTGTTAGCATATGTGCAAAATTTGAAGTCATGACATTTGTTTTTGTGGAATTTAAAGAGATTTTTACGCTTTGGTAAAGTCACTTTGTATGGGACGTAAGCGTTGTTTTCATTCGATTTGGCTCATTTTAGAACTAGATCATTATTTTTTAATAGAAAGCTTATATCTATATTCATAAGCAATAATCGCTTAAGTCGACTTAAGACAGAACTGAGTTATTGATGTAGATGTGTTCCACGCATATAGCTTTCAAAACACACAAAATCTGGAACTTCTAGCACGACCGTAGCCAAAGTTATAACACAAGAATCTTTCATATATCTTATATGCCGATTGAAAACTTTGCAGCAAGATTTCTCGAAATTTTAAAATCAGACTTAAGCTGTTGTTGCTTATCAACACAGATATACTGAATTTCGTGACGATAACTCTAAAATTACGGACAGACAGACAGACATGGCTAAACCGGCTCAGGAGGTGATGCTGATCCGAAATGTATATAATTTTCTATACCTGCCACGCCTCCTTTTCAGCGTTACAAACGAAGTGACAAAGCTAATATACCCCATACGTGGGAATATAAATATTGTAAAATAAATAAAAAAATTTTGTACAGTTAAAGATGTTAGTAATAACATATTAAAAAAGACTCAATTTCGATAGTATCGTAAGTATAAACGTAGAATTCTTTTTATACAGTAATAGAGAAAAACTCTGGTTTTTTTCATTTATATTTTTCAAAACTATTTTAAAGCATTTCATCTTCTAAATAAAAATTATTCAAAAACAAATTTGTTTTCTTTTGATATTTTGAGTGATGAATTTGTTGTTCTTGTTCATTTTTATGTTGTTTAAAAGTAAATTTGATTCGAAGTTATGTTTAATAAATGGAAATAAAACTAAGTGACAAAAACCAGGTAGATTACTATAAGGAAGATTTTATATAATCCAAAATGTTCATAATTACTCTAGACAAACAACTGCATTCTTAAAGATAAATGGGGACGTTCAAACTATAAAGAGAATTTTAAAACAAAACT
The DNA here is from genome assembly GCA_963920525.1 of Dichetophora obliterata. Taxonomy (NCBI): domain Eukaryota; kingdom Metazoa; phylum Arthropoda; class Insecta; order Diptera; family Sciomyzidae; genus Dichetophora; species Dichetophora obliterata. The sequence goes on along the minus strand of OY986438.1, from coordinate 116,312,643 downwards.
CAGTTTTATTAATAGTCTGGTATGAAAAAATAGATTTTTAGCCATAACTTTTGATTGGAAAGAGATCTAGGGCTAATTTTTTCACATAAATTATTTTTGAGGTACTTGAAATTTTTGTAAAAAAATACAAAAATAACATTTTGGAAAAAATAAATTTCGCGAAAAAATCAAAGTTTTGATAACAAAAACAATAAAATAATTTTTGCGCTTAGCTGGAAGAATTTTTGCAAATAAATGCTATGTCATATGAAAGGTAGCCAGATGTGCAATTTTTAATTGATTTCATTTTTACAACAACAACAATTTTTGAGTCATTTTTTGAGTAAAAAGTCAATATTTTGGACCTTCTTTGACATAATCATAAAACATATATACACTGACTTAACGGTACAGATCAACCTATTTTTGTGAAGTAATTTTATTGAACTTTTGAACAAAAAAAATTTGAATGAAATATATTAATGGACAGCGGAGATATTTGCATCGAAAGACCAAACTTTGATTTTCATGTCGTTTTTTTCTCATTCTTAGGTAACGATGTTTTATGAAAAAGTCGTTGTACTGAAAATTTCTCCAATTTTGAAGATATGTGAATGTTTTTGATGTCAAAATAACAAAAAAATTTTAAAATTAAATACACAAAAATCTCCGATGGTAAAAAGTTTTATAATAGCAAAATTACCGTTAGTTGAAAAATTTCAGAGGGGCGTGGCAAAAACTAAGTATGTAACATTTTAAGTTGGGATGCACTTAATATGTATACCTAGTTTGAGCGAAATCCGCTGAGCTGTTAGACTTGTATAAAGGCCAAACAAGCAAACAAACAAACAAAAACTGAGTTTTATTACTTAAGATAGTATCTTCACAAAATCCCTTTAATCTCTTTCAAATTTCTTTATTACCATAAATTACTTATTATATCTTTCAATTGAATATATTTCATTCTTATGTTATTAAATTTGTACAATTTTTAAAATTAAAGCAGTTTCTTGTCAGAAATGCAAAATTAGCAGGCTTTTATCAAACATGCGAATCTGGATACTTTTTTAACTTTGTTCCAGTTGCTTTTTTTTCATCAGAAAATAATAATGGTATATTTTAATTATTCTATATATATATAATATATAGAATAAATATAAAACAGGATGTGTGTATGTATGTATCGTATGGACTCCAAAACGGCTTTGCCGATTTTGATGAAATTTTCAGGGAATCTTCAGAATATTCAGGCGGATGACACTGTGAAGTCTGATTTTTTATTTTCGGACTCTGGGCGGAGAGGCGTGGCAAAATCCAATTTTCATATTGTACCACCAATGACATATACATATATTTATTTGTTTGCTTTTTTATTTTATTCAATTTTTTTGAAAGCCTTTGTCATATTCTTCAAAACGAGATATCAAACTCTTAAATCGGTTATGTAGTTCCGAAGATATTTACAAAAAACCTATGTTAATAATAATCCCATATCATAATTTTAAAACTTTCAAAATGTTGCATTCAAAAATCGAAGTTTTCGGTTTATTTACAAAATATTTACATCATTCGATAACACAAGATATTCCACGCTTACTAAGGTGCAACATTGTACAATAAGTTAAAAATCTATATACATAAAAATTAATGTCTGTCTGTCTGTCTGTTTGTTTGTTTCTGCTTTATAGGAGGCCAAACCTTCGGACCGATCTTCCTGAAACTTTCACAACATGTTACTATGACTCTGGAAAGAATAATAGGCTATATGAAGTTTTTATTAGACAAAGGGGAGTGGCACCGCCCATATAACACAAAAATATAAATTGCCATATTTTGGGCATTTTTTGACCTTACTTACTTACTTAGTTGGCGCTACAACCGTATGTCGGTCCTGGCCTCATCTAAGAATTTGCGCCAGCCATTTCTGTCTTTCGCTTGCTGACGCCAGTTGAATATTCCAAGCTTCGTCAGGCTGTCCTCTACTTGGTCTTTCCAACGAAGATGCGGTCGTCCTCTTCTGCGTTGACCGCCGCTGGGTACCGAATCGAATGTTTTCTTCACTGGAGCATCGTCTTTCATGCGCTGAACATGACCAAGCCAGCGGAGCCGCTCGATTTTAATGCGCTTGACTATGTCGATGTCAGCGTACAGCTCATACAGTTCATCATTCCACCGTATTCGGTACTCGCCATTGACGCAGATTGGTCCGTAGATCTTACGAAGAATCTTTCTCTCGAATGCTCCTAAAGTCTTTTCATCTAAACTGCTCAGCGTCCAGGTTTGTGATGCGTAAAGTAGGACGGGCATGATGAGCGATTTATAGAGCGTGATTTTCGTTCGTCGAGAGAGGGCTCTGCTTCTCAATTGCCTACTGAGCCCAAAGTAACACCTGTTGGCAAGAGTTATTCTTCGTTTGATCTCAATGCTGATGTCGTTGGTAGAATTAATGCTGGATCCCAGATAAACGAAGTTCTTCACAACCTCGAAGGAGGTATTGTCAACGGTAACGTGGGTTCCAAGACGCTGGGACTGTTTGTTTGTTGACACTAAGTATTTCGTCTTATCTGCATTCACTGACAGACCCATTCGACTTGACTCTCTTTCTAATCTGGAAAATGCTGCACTGACTTCGCGCGTATTATGGTCAATGATATCTGTTTTTCTTGAGTCTTCTCCAAGATTTGTCGTAGCGTTAAAATCTGGTCGATGGTGCACTTTCCAGGTCTGAAGCCACACCGATAAGGTCCGATCAGTTTGTTTACAATGGGCTTCAATCTTTCACATAAAACGCTCGACAGGACCTTATATGCGATATTAAGAAGGCTTATCCCACGGTAATTGGCACAGATAGTGGGATCGCCTTTCTTGTGGATTGGGCAGAGTACACTAAGATTCCAATCGTTCGGAATGCATTCTTCCGACCATATTCTGCATAGAAGCTCGTGAATGCATTTAAGTAGAGCTTCGCCTCCGTTCTTAAACAGCTCAGCAGGTAAGCCATCAGCTCCCGCGGCTTTGTTATTTTTAAGCCGAGCTATAGCTGTCAGAACTTCATCATAGTCGGGCAGCGGAACCTCAACGCTGTCATCCAAAATTGGGGTTTCCGGAATATCATCTCTATTGGCGGGATTGTTGTCAGCGTCGCCATTTAGAAGCTTAGAGAAGTGTTCCTTCCATAACGTCAGTGTACTCCGGACATCTGTCACTAGATTCCCGTTTTCATCCTTGCAGGAAGAGGCCCCAGTTTTAAAACCATCGGCAAGGCGTCTTATTTTTCCGAAAAATTTTCGGGCCTCATTCCTGTCACCATACATCTCAATCTTCTCTTCCTCGCGCTTCTCTGCCTCTTTTTTTCCGCCTGAAAATATGTCTCACTTCCTTCCTCTTTTCTTTGTATCACTCCTTAGCAGCGCGCGTTACAACCGACTGCAGGGTGGCTTTGTAGGCGGCGTCTTTCTCTGCAGTGGCGTCGCGACACTCCTGGTCGTACCACTGGTTTCGGCGAGGGCGTTGGTAGCCAATCACCTCTTCAGCAGCCGCACGCATGGAGTTGGAAATGTGAGTCCACTGCGCGCATATATCATCGATTGGAGGAGTGCTTTGAAACAGGAGTGAGAGTCGAGTGGCGAAAGCATCGGCTGTCTGTTTCGATGGCAGCTTGTCGACGTCTAGCGTTCTCTGTGTAGGGTTGCGTGTATTCTTAGCTGCGCATAGACATGTACGGATCTTGGCTGCAACAAGATAGTGATCCGAGTCAATGTTTGCACCACGGATCGTGCGTACATCCAATACACTGGAAGAGTGCCTTCCGTCGATCAAAACGTGATCAATTTGATTTTTGGTTTTTTGATCAGGGGACATCCAGGTGGCTTTATGAATATTGAGATGCTTGAATCTAGTGCTACTTACGACCATGTTTCGTGCTGCGGTGAAGTCAATCAGCCTCATTCCGTTATCGGAGGTGTTGTCGTGGAGGCTGAACTTTCCGACTGTTGGACCAAAAATATTTTCCTTGCCCACCTTAGCGTTGAAGTCACCAAGCACGATTTTTACGTCGTGACGGGGGCAGCGCTCGTAAGCATTTTCAAGGCGCTCGTAGAAAATTTCCTTGATCTCATCGTCCTTGTCTTCTGTCGGAGCGTGCGCACATATTAGGCTTATATTGAAAAATCTAACCTTGATGCGGATTATGGCAAGTCGTTCGTTCACAGGTGTGAATCGCAGGACGTGGGGCCGTAGTCTCTTGCCAACTACAAATCCGCATCCAAACTCGTGCTTCTCCGCATGGCCGCTGTAGTAGATATCACAGGGTGCATGCCGAATGCAACCCTGTCCCTTCCATCGCATTTCTTGGATAGCAGTGATATCAGCTTTGTATCTTTCCAAGACATCAGTCAGTTGGATAGAGGCACCTTCCCAATTAAGGGTTCGGACATTCCAGGTGCATAACCGTAAATCATTATCAGTTTTTCGTTTGCGGTAGTCGTCATCAGATTTGGGGATCATTTTTCTTCTATTCTTATTAGTTTTCATTGAAATGGTTTTTTACGCGTGGGCTTCAAACCCGACGCACAACCTTTTTTAAGCCTAGGGAGGCCCGCCGCTCAGATTAGCCGCCAAACTAACGGTTGTCAGTTTTGACGTTGCCCAGGAAACACCACGTGGAGGTTTGAGTCGACTTGAGACGATTTCACAAAGATTATGCTGGCCTCGCCAGGTTGAGACAGTCAGACATGTTACATTGTTACATCGCCCCCAGTTTCCACATTTTTTGACCTACGTCGATGATATTTGGTACATATGGTATTGGCATAATTAGGAATACGTACCAGGAGAAAATTGGGTGGGACCACGCCCTTTTTTAGGAAAATTAAAAATCGTAATATTGTCTTAACTACTGGACCGATCGTCGGTAAATTTTCACAATAGGATATTCTTACGAAATAATAAATTCTTGACTATATAAAGTTGTGAGTGTACAAAGCGGCGTGGCCTCGCCCATATAACCGAAAATTTAAAATCGTCATATCTTGGGCATTTTTTGACCAACGGCGGCATTATTTGCTATATTTGGTATTGGCATGAATAGAAATACGTACCAAAATAAAAGTGGGCGGAGCACGCCTCTTTGTTTGTGATATATTGGAGGCTGGACCTGTTAACCGATGTTATATTTTCACAGCGTGCAGCTTTGACTCAGGAATACTTATTTATTCCTGCTTTACCTCATATTTAAAATACATATTAATTAAAATAGTGGGGTAGCCCCATTCTCTTTCTCCCACAACTGTCTACAAAACAGCTGATTTTGTAATATGTGTAAATTAAAATAGAGAGTGGGGTAACACCATTCTCATTTTCCCACAACTGACTGCGAAACAGCTAATTGTGTAATTGCTGCTTTTTGATTGGTCTAAAAATAAAAAGGGGGAGCATGAAGCAAATTACGGTTCAGTGCTAAATTCTAATTGGTTTACAACAAAAAAGGAGAGAAGCATTGCAATAGTTAAATTAAAATTAAATAAATAAATTTTTGTAAATATATAAATACTTTTAATTTTATTTTATAACGAGGGGGTAGCAAAGCACACCGTGTTCAGCTAGTTATTAAAAAAAATTTCATTATTGTACATTAAGACTTATCTTTTATAGTACATCAAAGGAGGAAATCAAGTTGATAGATATTTACTTAAATACTAACATTTATCTGAAGTTATGTAAATAAATTATTAAATTAAAATATTAAAATGTATATAATATATATAATTTCAAAATTATTAAGTAATCAGTTTAAACAGTTTATTTAAGAAAGAAAAGAAAGTTTTTAAGCAAAGAAATGGAATGAATAGATAAAAGAAAAGACAAAAGCATAGAAAATTAATTTAATCAATAATAATTCTATTTCTGAAAAGTATCTAAAAATGTCCCGTTTAAAGCTGGTTCTAATATTTATTTGTTTCAAATAATTTGGCAATGAATTGCAAAGTCTTATGGTGCTAATAAAAAAGAATCTGCTACTGTTGAGGTAGCTGTGTCTCGGAAAAATCAAGTTGGTCGAACGATTAGATTGGAAAAACTGTAATTTTTCAAACAAAGAATTTCCTTGCATTTCGCAGTGATATGGTCCCACCGTTGGATTTTAAAAACATACCTAGCAGCATTGTTAAATGCAACAAGGAGCTTATGCTGTGAATGTGAGTCAAGCTTACTGTACACTACGTCTGCAAGAGTTATGTGTGGCAAAATTAATTGTACTACAAGTCAAGGGGGTAAAGTCAGAAGAAGCGCGCAGGTAACGCAATGTCCCATAAATTTTATTTAGAGTGTAGTTGATGTGGTCAATACAAGAGAGATTTGAATTTAGAATAAAGCCAAGGTTTTTCACTTTATTCACAATCTCCAACTGATCAGATCCTATCAATAAAGGCGGAATATCCACAAAGCAAGAATCAGTTCTCGCTATTGGCAACACTTTTCCAGTAAAGACAAAGCAGAGTTAAGTCTATAGCTTAAATCTTCTAAAAGGCCAACAGGTCTAGAGAGGTAGAGCTGAGTATCATCAACATAAACGTGAACTGTTGCATAATTACAAACAGTGAAAATATCATTTAAAAATATGGAGAAAAGTAGGGGACGCAGAATAGACCCTTGGGGAACACCGACATCAACTGATTGCAGGGAAGCAATTTTATTTCCAACTCTTACACACTGCTTTCTTGCCGCTAGGTAATTAGATAAGAGTTTAACTGCACTGTCACTAAACTTGAACAAATATTTAAGCTTATAACAAAGCAGATTGTGATTTACCGAGTCAAAAGCTTTAGAAAAGTCAATCAGGCAAAGAAGGGTTACAAAGTTTTTATCATAAGATATTCTCATGTCATCCATAATTTTCATAGCTGCCGTCACACAGCTGTGACCTGTCCGAAACCCAGACTGAAGCGGCGATAAAAGGTGGTTAGCGTTTAGGTATTCAGAGATTTGGTCAGACATTATACGTTCAAAAACTTTACCTAGAGCTGGAAGTGTGCTTATGGGTCTAAAATCCTTGCGATCAGAAGCAGAGTTAGGAGCAGAATTACTAAAAAAAAATAAACTGGTCATTTCAGCCCTTGGAAGGACTTTGACCTAGCTTCTATTGATCAATTGTGTTGTGCGAGAACTGGGCCTACGTGTTTTATGCCGACTCCGAACAACTTATGTTTTCAAGAAGCTTTACATGACAATTTTTAGTCTCTGAGGTTTGCCATTGTCTGCAGAGAGGTGACAAACGAACAGAAAAATTTAATTCGATTGAAAAAACTTTCTGTCTGAGCTGGAATTGAACCCGTGCTACCGCGGTTCTTTAGCTTAGGGGCCACGCACTCTACCCACTAGGCCACGGTCGCCACTTTAATTACTATATTATGTTTATTATTTGAGCTTCATCAACTCTTTCTATATTTATAGGATTTGGCTGAAACATATTCATATTTCGAAGAGGGATCACAAAGGACTCTGCTCTTACGACCAAGTGGAATTTTTAGAAACTAACCGCTTAACAAAAATGCACACCAACGACAAGCAAGACAAGAGAAGCAACACTTTTTTCTATACGAAATTCTATTGCTTCACGTGTCTTGCTTGTCGTTGAAGTGCATTTTCGTTATACAAAATAAAGTGGTAAGACATAACATTTTTAAGAGGAAAAAAATGAAGTTGAAGAAGCAATTTAATTTTTTTAACACCCATAAATAAAAAGCTTTAATAATATCTTCCATCTTTTATACAAAAGATGTACATAATTTTATACAAAAAAAAAACAGGCAAGTGGCAAGAATGTTCTTAACATAAATGTTCTCATCTTAACTGTCTCATTTCATATTATACCTTTGCACAGTTTGTTTAACTAATGCTTTGCCTGACTCATCTATGATTCACTTTTTATAGAATTCAACAAATTAAAATCGATATTGCAACCTTTTTTTATCCTATTCCATAAAGTATGAATTTCGGATATGCAAACAATTGACGGGAAGTATTTTCTCGATAAGTATTAATTACAAAATTTGTTTACATAGCTAGAGTTGTACGCAGTACACGTCCACGTCCACCCAATGTTTGCATTTTACACACTTATTTTGGCAATTATGGCGATAAGAATTAATTTAGTGGCAAATGTTCTTTTTTTCGGCAGGTAACAACAAGCAGCCGGATCATGAATCAAGCAAGACACGCATTTAAGTGCTCTACAGCTAAGTCCTTCCGATCTATCTATTTCCGGTCGTTCGCTTTCACTCAACACATTTAGGTACTCAGCACATTCATGTGTCTGGAATGTCGAAAGTCTGTGATCCTAATTGGCCTAGGCGCTAAGGTCTACGCACAATGATACAAATAAATATCTCTGGATTTCCGGAATGCATTTTTCACTAGCCCTAATCGATACTGGCCACTGTTTTTGTGTTTTTGTATGTTTTCTTTTTCTGAAATCATTTGCTTGAAGTTTTTATTGTTTCGAGATAACAAATTGTTGAATCGCCGAATGAGAACTCTGGAGTAATTCTAAGAGATCCACTTGAGGCAGACTTAGAAATATGACGACAACTTTCGTTGTTTTGGTCATTGTTGTAAGCCATACACTAAGAAAAAAGTCTTTTTCTATCAACCAAGATTTAGTTATAGTTAGCTAATGGCAAACAAGCCTATGGCGCAATAAAAATTTGGTTATTAAAAAAATGGTTTACTTGAGCCTTCTAGCTGAGAAAAATTGTTATTTGGTTATGGCTATCAAGGCACCTATGTTTTATATTTAAAATAGTCTTTATATTTCTTGTTAATTTTAAAAATTTCCTTGATTTTATTTTATTTTAAGAGTTTTTCTAGTTTTATTGTTATTTACGCTTGCAAAGATATTTATTCTAAACGAAAAAGATACACCGAAATACAAAATCGTTTCTTTATAAAAGCTGTTTCAAAATATAATTAAGTAATCGGCATTCATATTCAGAATTTTAAGTACAACTGAATAACGACATGAGAATGCATTTAATGAATGCAAAATTGATTTATAAATACAATTTTTAATTCACATTCATTTTTTAAAAAATGACTAATTACCCCTTTCAATTATTTATTTACGTTATTCAGTATAATGAATCCACTTTTTATTCATTTGTATGCTATTCACAAAGAATTGCAGAATTTTCAATTATTATTTTTTCATTCGTGATTTATTTTTTTATTCGTTATTAATTTTTTATTCGTTATTAATTTTTATTCATTATTCATTTGTTGTTCATTATTCATCTTTTATTCATTATTCATTTGTTATTCATTATTAATTTTTTTATTCATTATTCATTTTTTATTCATAATTAATTTGTTATTCATTTTAGTTCCAGTTCAAAAATAAAAAATGAATAACAAATGAATAATGAATTTAAAATAAATAATGAATAACAAATGAATAAAAAATTAATAATGAATAAAAAATTAATAATGAATAAAAAACTAATAATGAGCAAAAAAATGAATAATGAATAACAACTGAATAATGAATAAAAAATTAATAATGAATAAGAAATGAATAAAAAATAACAAATGAATTATAAATAAAAAATTAATTATGAATAAAAAATGAATAATGAATAACAAATGAATAATGAATAACAAATGAATAATGAATACAAAATTAATAACGAATAAAAAATTAATCTAATATATAAAAATTAATGTTATATGCGAATGCGATAAAATTTTGTCAACTTTTTTCTTGCGCGAACAATAAAGGCATATTTAAAATTTTCCACACCCTCTTTACCGCCCAAAAATCAATAAAAATGCTATATTTAAGACAGTTTTTGTCGTATTAAACTAAAATTTGGTAATTAAGTTCGTATGATAACTATTGGTAACTATACTTAAAATGGGCGTGGTCTCACTAAAGCTACGCCTACTTTTAAGAAAATATAAAGAGACTTCGAAATTACTGGACCGATCGAGCTAAAATTTTGACAGTGGATTTGTTTCGAGTACGAGATGGTTTAAGAAAAAATTTCCACACCCCTTTTTACCGCCCTTAAATATATTAAAAATTCGGGGCATCAAATTGCTTTGGAGTTATGGGTCGCAAAGCCTCGAAATTCGATATTCAACCACAATTTACACATGTCGTTGAAGGGGGAGTGGAACCTCCGATACAACCAAAACTTGCGATATCGAATAGTTTTAGAGTTACAGGTCACACAGCATCGGAACTCAGTATTCGACATCAATTTATGCATGCAGTTTCATTAATAACATTTTATGGGCGTAGGAAAAGGGGGACTGGCATCTCCCATACAACTTAGATTTGTGCTATCGAATAGATTTAGAGTTATAGGTCGCACATCGTCGGAATTCAGTATTCGATCCGAATTTACACATGCACTTTCATTGGTAACATATTTTGGGCGTTGGACAAGGGAGAGTGACACCTCCCATACAACCCAAATTTGCGATATCGAATAGCTTCTGAGTTATTTGTTGCACAGCGTCGAAACTCAGTATTCGACCTAAATGTACATATGCCATTTCATTGATTAAATTTTATGACCGTTTGCCAAGTGACCTCTTATTTGAATTTTGCGATATCGAATTGCTTTGGAGTTATAGGTCACACACACGCAGAGAAAAAACATAGTTGCAACAACCATGTTTTATGAGGATCATAGTATGATTCGGATTATGATTGTTGCTAACATGTTCTTAAACATATAATATTTTCTGTGATCATAATAAAATGATTACAACAACCATATTTAGAAAATAAACTTTTTTGTAGGAACCAAAATATTATTGAAACAATCATTATTCTCTTATTGGGTCAAAAATAGAATGATTGCAACAACTATATTATGAATTTATTTTTAGGATCCAGAATATTATTGAATATTATTTATTTTCATGCACTCCGATTTCCACAGCTATTAATTAAGATATCTCCAAAGTTTGCCATTGACTAGGCTGAACAGAAATATTGGTTCAATTGAAAAATCTTTTTGATAAAATTTTCTGTCCGAGCTGGGGTACATTAAATGCATTGTCACAAAAATAGCAATATTTGTGATAAACAAAATATGGTCAGAATTGCGAAATATGTTTACGGTAAATAGAAACATGTTTGCTACAATTAAAGTCGAAAATGTCACTTTTCTGCGTGCTGTTTTTAGGATCAGGCGATTTAAAACAAAACACAATAATTGAACAGTTGACAAACGAAACGGCACATAGCCAGGATTCGATAAAAGTTATTGTGTTTGAATGAAGTGAAAGTTTTTCCTGCCAACTGTTCAGACACAATAAATTCTTTCGATTTTTGGTTATGTTCTGCTTCGTTTGCCAACAATCAAAGAATAGTTCAGACAAACATTCAAAATTCTAATATGTTTGTCTCTATAATAATATTCACATTTATCATGATTGACAGAACTACAACATTTTTGCTGCAACTAATAGTTGAGGCAATCATAGTATGCTGACGATTTCAACTATGTTATGATTTCAACTATAATGTTATTTTTGGTACCACCATTAGTAAATAATGACTTTATTAAGGCAAAAATTTGTGTTTGCAGAAGTAATACAATAATTTTAGTAAAAAAAATTATTATTGCAGTAATCATGTCTCAACCATGTCTTTTCTCTGCGTGCAGCATCGAAATTCAGTATTCAACCTCAATTTACACATGCAAGGGAGCGTGGCAGCAACGCGCCGGGTTTCAGCTAGTAATGAATAAAAAAAAGAATAGTTGGAAATTCTGATATTCTTTGTGAATTGCATTCTATGTGAATAGCATTCAAATTATTAAAAAAATTGATTAATTATTCTGAATAACGAAAATTAATAATTGAAATTAATAATTAATCATTTCTTAAAAATAAATGTGAATTAAAAATTTTATTTATAAATCAATTTTGCATTCATTGAATGCATTCTTATTTCGTTATTCACTGATTCACTTTTTTGTGAATAAAATCAAATTGAACGCATTCTTTTCCAGCTCTATTAAGTAGCTATATTTAAACCCTTCTTTCTTTCTTTCTTTCTTTCCTTCTTTCTTACATCTTTCTATATACTGTAATAGGAAGGAGCGATTATATATGAGAAAAAATAAGTACCCATGTATCGAACTGGCTTAGGGAGGGATCGACAGACATTACCGATACACAATTTTGAAAGGATAAGATTTGATCTTCCTGCTCCGGTTCTGAGCCAAAAACAGGCCATTTTTAAACAATTTTTTAAAAAACTTCTAATGAATGGAATCGATAAATATTGAAGCGATGATTATTAATATAAGCATTGATCACGATATGATCCCGTTCTACAGATGCAGAAGGTCCAACGCCGTAGATAGGTATTTGATAAGGGCGGGGGGAGGTTTGCTGAAGCAGGAGAAGGGGAAGGTTTTTTCATTTACCCTAAAGATATCTGAACGTCTATGAACTTTCCAAATTTCTTAATCGATTTCAGCAATTCGAAAAAAGCGTTAATGACATTTTATTTATTCTAAGTGCAGTCTTCCCTGCAAATCTTTATAATGAACGAAAATATCCGTATTAAATTCAGGCTCCTCAAGTACAATAGCACTAGAATCATTCGTAGTTGTCATTTGTCTACTGAAAAATATTATTGATTGAATAATAGGTTTCGCTCTTTAATTCTAGACAAATTTTTTTTGTTGGGAGTAAATTTGTTTTGACATCATAATATATAATTTTAAGAACTGATCTGCGAAAATAATTTAATTTTTGTGGTATTTGTTTTATTCGTGAAGATTATACACTTCTTTTGCATCTTTCAAATTTATGAATGGCTTTGTAACTAGCTACCCAATTTCTGGTCACCTCTACCTCTAACATCCTTATCAAAGAAAACTGAACAAAACGCTTTACCTTCGTCTTCTGAATAATACGCAAGCCATTGATTCTCGCTTTACCAGTTCTTCTGAAAAGATAACTTCCTATTTTTCGTTTCCAAGACAGGAAAATTGTAATTTTTGTAATTTGATCTGTCTATGTTAGACTTAAAAATTACCAACGTAATTTCATCGAGCTTAATACAGTAAGGATGATGATGTTGGGAAGGTCTTTTAAGCCTCCAGATGATGATTGTTGTAATTCTTTCACAATTTGGGAATCAGCCGTTAAGTCTTTAAAGATGAACCGAAAAAATGAATTAGATTATAATTATACTTTTTGATATAAGCGATAATGTAGTTATTCAAAAATATAGACGGGCTGATATTCACACGACCTTTTCCTACTAGATCTTAATAGATAATTTTTTTATTACAAAATATCTCTTTTCTTTTGTATTCTTTAATTTAAGACTTTAAAATAAAAATTATTACAAAACTGGTAAACACTTATATCAATGATGAAAATGCTTAACTATTTTAAAATAGAATTTCTTTTCATTTAAGACAATGCAAACAAATTTAACTACTATATACTTAGCAAATTTTCATTAAAATAAATTAAAATGCAAAATAATTATTTTTAGAGAAATTTTGGTTTGGTTGAAATATTGAAAATGTGAGACTATTGGTTTCTTTAATAGTTTGACCAACTTTTTTTTTATGAGCTTTATTACTTGAAACTTTTAAAATATCGATTAGAAACACGATTGAAATACAATTGAACTTTACTTAATTTTTATGACAGAATAATTTACCGCCAGTGAAAAGAACTTGTACTTTAACGACCAAGGTAGCAATGCTCATTACACTGTGCTACAATTTAAGGGTCAATTGGAATAACCTCAAATATCTCAATGGTTTCTAATAGTGCATGGTTTATATATTGTGCCCTCATACTCAGTTTTATCGGATTAGGTCAAATAATAGAGTAATTAAAGGTCAAATTTCACCTTTAAGTCACAAATTTTTTCTTATAACTCATAAACTAAATTCAAATCCTATGTAGCAACTGCATCTAAATATTTGATATGGATGGTTCTTTACATTTTGAGACCAGTTTTTGCTCAAAAAGTTACGTAAGGGGGTTAATATTTTCTTCGAAAACAGGACTTTTTTAAAAAAAAAAAAATTTCAATACTTCAGTTACTTTGTATTTATCTTCAAAAACTATCAGATTTTGTTGAATTTTTGCATACACATACATTTAAGGTAAAATAAAATAACCCACCTCTGAAAAGATCACAATAATTACATGTGCGCATCCAAAGATATTCGGATTCAAAGATTACCAAAGATGGTAACTTCGTTAATGTAAGCCCTAGCGTAAAATCTTTCAGATGAAAATTATAGATCCAACAATTTTCTTCAAAACAGTCCTTCAAATTTAAACGAAAGAGTTTACCATTTTAAAGATATGCGCGTAAATGTGTAATTATAACATATATGAAAAATTAAAACGGTTAAAATAAAAATTAAGGGTTCTCATCTAAGCATGTAAACATGTAAAGGATTTAAACTTTTGATGAGCGATAAAGTGTAAATAGCGTAAATGTCGACAAAATGGCGGCTGCGGCTACGACAATGTTATGACTTTTTTTAAATTTTAAACCTTTTAAAAACCTTCATTAACATAGAAAAATAAATAAAACGTGTTCATATTTACTCCAACTACTTTAAATATGTAATGATTAGCGCCAAAGGCAACCCTCATTCACACACGTAGATTTACATGCTAGTTTACACTGCAAAATAGGCTCGGAAATGATGTTAGCTCACGCGCATACAAATTTTGACAGATAGTTTACGCGCATGTAAGTTCAAAAGGTTTACAATGTTTACGGGTCAGTTACATGCTTAGATGAGAACCCTTATTATTTTTATTTCTATTTCTTCTCAAGTTCTTATCCTTATGTGTTTACTCATGTGCATGGGCGTCTGCAGGGGGCGACTGCTCCCCCCTAGGCAGTAAAATTTTTTATATATCTTCATATTAAATCAAAAAAGCCGTAAGTTTAAATAAAAAAATTTTAAGAGCGAAGCAAAAAACTTTCTAAGTTGTAAGTTCCGCTTAAACTTTGTTAATAAAAACGTCGTTTTTAGATGTAGAATTGTAAAATTTTGCGAAACATGTTTTTTGACCAGGTGCATCATAATCAATCAAAAAGTCGATTTTGAATATTTTGTAACCTACGGCTTTTTTGATTTCATATGACGATATGTTCATTACGTATTTAATATATTTTGAAGAGAATGCAAAAACACTTTTTTTAGGTTAATTTATAAATAAAGCTGATATTCTTTTTTAAATACAATGTTGTACCCGTTGATGTAAGGCCGTATTCATATTACGCGTTTTTGTCGCGATTGCGACACCGTTGTCAAATTTTTTTTTGCAGAAGCGGCTGAAAAATACTGAATTTTTGATGTATTTAAATACATTTATTTGTTTAATATTCAGTATTTTTCAGCCGCGTTTGCGAAAAAAATAATTGAAAGCGGTATCGCAATCGCATCAAAAACGAATATCGTACTACATACATACATGGCCTAATAAGTTACGATACCATTTCATTTACCCTTGTTTCACAGACACTTTTCAATACGTATTTTTAAATTAAAAATTTTTTTCTAAGAATTTTATTCGTAATAATCAGCCACTAATAGAATTCACAGAATGGACGTAGTTTGGTATACATTTCGAATATTTTATTCGTATTCGTACAAAAACAAATTTATATTGTACTTTACATTTACAAAAGATCGTAATACCTAGTCACAAAAAAAAACATTCTGCTCAGCTAGGGTTTGAATCGCGGTTCTTTAGCGTATGGGGCACGTACTATTCCAGTAGGCTACGGCCACCTTGCAATCACACATTTACTTATATTCGGTAATTGGTCGACAAACCAGTCTGAACTATTTCAGCAGTAAATTTTTCTAACTCTACTAAAACTTCGTACCTTCTACGAATAATGAGTACGGTCAACTTACGAATAAATTTTTTAGAAAATACTACGAATGTAATGTAAGAAATAACGAAGTTATTACTACGATAAATTGACGAATGTTAAGGAATGATATTCGTTATTAGTCGAAAATCATTCTTCGTAGCAACAGATAGCAAGGAGCATTTAATTCAAGAATGGAAATAAACTCATGTTTTAAAGCAAATTTATGTTTTAAAGTCATTATAAACAAGCAGAAGGCAAAGTAAATAAATTTAATAAAATCTAGCTTAAGACCATTGATGTCAAAGCTTTAATTTCCTTTGCCTTAAAAATTTAATTTTAATACAATTATAAATACATAAATAAATTTAATAAAATAATTATTATTTTCAAAAAAGTCGGCTTGTTTTTCTATCATAAAGATGATCCTATTTAGATTTTTTTAATTTTTCCTAAACTTAATAAAATCACATACAATCCTGCAGCATTTAAATTTAAAAAAGAAAATTTAATAAAGTAGGCCAATTTTGGATCAAGGACTAATTTTTAAAAAAATCTTATATCATAGTAAGCAAACGATTTTACATTACAATTTATTTTAGTCAAAAGTTTTTTAAGACATAAAAAATAGGAAACTTGATTTGAAACAACCATTTTATACTTCTTAAAATTCACGTTATTTAGCGGCGTCCCCCAAATTGAGAATTTTCTGGACTTTTTTTCGCGTCACGTGCTTGTATTAAACCAGGATTCAGAATCAAGCCTTGCAGGGAGGTTTTGGAATATGTTACGAAAATGTATGAAATCCAAAACAAATCTAATATACCTTTTAAATCAAGTACTCGATTATTTATTTATTCATACGTTTTGAATTAAATTTTTTTTTTTAAATCATTCAGATAATAGGTATGTTTCGATTATAGGAACTTGGAAGCTGCTGGAACTGATTCATGTTGGAAAAAGCGTCAAAAGGTGTCAATGCGGTGTGGGATCCGGTGAAAAATATCTTCCTGAGCGTGCGGGGAACATTTCAAGAATAGCGACAACCAGTGTTGCCATAAAAAAAAAAGAGTATAGCGTAACTTTTGCACTCTGCTCGTCGGATTTCTCGTCGGATTTGTAAAACTCTGAAAACAAGAACTAAGACATTTTCAGTCGCATTTTACAACAAAGAAAAATATTGCATTTTATTACACGTATGACTTAAATTTAATGTTTATTTATTTAAATAAATAACATTTTTTTTCAAAAGTCAATTCAATAATCATTATAAATATAGAAAATATATTATAATAAATTACATTTTGAAAATATTTTTGAACACACAAACGAAGAGTAAAAATCAAATTAAATACATTTGCAACACAGTTTCGTTTAATATAGATCTCTTAAATCGGTAAAAATGAAATGCATAGAGCTATATTACATAATTTTTCAATTTCAACTCTATAAATGTAAAGCTTTTGCTTCAAGTAAATTAACGAAAGAATGTTGTTGTTTTAAACCAGCAAAAACTACAAAAAAATTCGATTTTAGTGAAAAAAAAAATATGTGTAAAAAAATATAATTTTTTCGAAGTCATATAAACAATGCTTTATTAAATTTGTTTATCAATTCTTTATCAATTTCAAGACTAAAACAGTTATAAGATTTCATACGCAGATAACCTTTTATATGCAGAGTTCCTTCCATTGCATCTAACTCTAATCTGTTGCGAATTTAGTTTTATTTATATTTATTTGGCTAAAAGTTCGCTCAACGTTAGCCGAGAAATTCGGTAAGCTTAACAATTCAAAAATAAATTTTCCCATTGTTGGAAATGCAGAAGTACCATCGCATCTTTTTATTTTAAAGTTGCCATCAATTTTATTATACTAATTTTTTTCCTTTCATATACATGATATGTACATGAAAATATATGCAAAATCGGACGCCGGATCTACTTTTTCTGAAATCGTAACTTTTTGAAGAATTTTGGTCAAATATCGGAACGTCGGATTCAAGTATTAAAATCGTAACATATCCGATATATCGGACCATATGGCAACGCTGGCGACAACTCTCATTTTTAATTTTTGCGAATGATATGGATTCGTCTCACACCTCCTAAATCGAAATCTGATAAATTTCAGTCCGCTCGAAATTGATTTAGGAATTAAAGGCTTCCAAAGTTAAAAAATGCCCAAAAAACGTAGTTTGTTTTTTCAGTCCCCCACAAAAAAAAAATATTGTCTAATATTAGGAAATTTTTGTATTGTTATTTTAAAAGTTGAAAACCTGGGGGCTCAATAGTAATTAATGCGATTTCATTTAAGGATATAGGCCTCACATTATTTAATTCATTAAAATATTAAGAATACTTGCCTTAGCAAAAAATTACTGAAATGTGTTTGTATTTGCATTTGTATTTATTTATGTGACTAGCTAGTAAGATTTATTAAAGAAACCTTATAATTATAGTGCCAGCTTCATGTATCTAGTTATTTATCATGAATATAACTTAAAACGTAACATGAGTTATGACTTAAAATTAAGAATTAAGAAATTTTTATAATAAAAAAAAATATAAATAAAAAATATAAAACATAATAAAGTAATGAGATTAATTTTTAGCGTTTTATGTTATATCATTGCAACAGTGAGAGACACATAGATAATTTATTTTTAATTTGCACAGCGTTATGAACGGATCTAAGCTCAGTGGGTACACTCAGAAAAATACACCTATCTTTTTGTGATAAATAACTTCTCTATTTTCGATAGTAGATATTTTCTTTATTTCAAATAAAATTAACTTCAATTATAATAAATTTAATAAATTATTCGAAGAAATATTTCCTTCCTTGTGGGAAATGAAAATATTTGAAGTCTCTAATAATGATAAGCATTTTTCTCTCACTGAAAAAATCTCATTTATAGAGAAAAATTTATAGAAAATGAAAAATGTTCTCTATTCAATAAAAATAATTCACTATGCGAAATATTTTCTTTAATAACAACAAATCCTTTCTCAAAAATTAAAAAGGCTTCTTCTCAAAAATCGATATATTTTTTTTTATATTAAATGAGGTACGAAAAAAATAGAAAGCGTGAGAGCAATTGATTAATGTTGTGGAAAGCAAGTGTTGCACATTTTGCATATTATGACGATTGTTACTTCAAAAGTTTTTTTTTTAATTAACATAGCTACACAAAGTGATGTTGTTTATTACAACTGTTTCCTTAGATGCATTTACAAAATCGTTTTTCAGAATAAATTTCTGGAATAATTATAAAGAGTCCCGAAAAACAATGCCACAACAATAATTCTACCTCTTAACACATTTTTAACTAATATTTTAAAAACCGAATCACAATTTGATATTAATACTTCTTCTTTGCGTAGAACTGAGTTATAACAAATGTTTTACAAAAATAATTTTTTAATCGTAATTGCGGATATATTTCTATTTAAAGAAAAATGTACGCAATAAAGAAATATGTTGTATCAATGTTAAGAAAATAGGGCAGTTCACGATCTTGTTGCATCGTTGCAAATGCAAAATAAATAGCTTTTACAAAAACAAAAAGCATTGAAAAACTTTTGCAACATATGCTTTTTGTTTTTGTAAAAGCTGTCTATTTTGCATTTGCAACGATGCAACAAGATCGTGAACTGCCGTAATATATCTTTCTTTTAAAGAAAGTGTTATTTTTTGTAAGAAACTATAAACGCAATAAGAAAACATTTATTAAAATTAAATAAATATTTCTCCGTTTTCGGAAAAAATTTACACAATAAAGAGAACGGTTGAACGTATTATAAAGAAATACTTTTCTATTAAAGAGAAGGTGTCTTTTATTAATGAGAAAATATGTCTCATATTTATGTAAGCTTTTTACCATTTTTAGGGAGTTTTTAGGATCACATTTAGAGAAAAGCATTCTCTGGAGCAAAATCAATACCATTTTTCACTTAATATGATGCCTTTTTTCTTATATTTCGATAAACTTTTTTCTGAGTGTAAGAGCCATTTCAGTCCAATGACGTATCTCGCGATATTGTTAAAAAGCACACTAATAGCGCATTCTTTGCTGGAAAAAACTCTGACCTCTTCAAGAGTACTGCATTTTTCCGTTCTTTTCTAAAAAAAATGTTGACCTCAAAATAAACCGTGTTCTTTTCTCGGAAATTCTGACCGCAAAAGTATAAAAAATGCAGAATTGTCTGACCTGTAAAATTCGGTGGTTCTCCATTCTGCTCTCTACACTCAGAAAAAAACACCTATCTTTTTGTGATAAAAAATTTCTCTATTTTCGATAATAGAAATTTACTTCATTTCAAATAAAATTTACTACAATTATAATAAATTTTCACTTATTCGAAGAAATATTTCCTTCTTTGTGGGAAATGGAAATATTTCATGTCTCTATTAATGATAAGTATTTTTCTCTCACTGAAAAAATCTCATTTATAGAAAAAAATTTATAGAAAATGAAAAATGTTCTCTATTGTTAATAAATAATTCACTCTGCGAAATATTTTCTTCAGTAACAACAAATCCTTTCTCAAAAATTAAAAAGGCTTCTTCTCAAAAATCGATATATTTTTCTTATATTGAATGAGGTACGAAAAAAAAGAAAGCGTGAGAGCAATTGAGTAATGTTGTGAAAAGCAAGTGTTGCATATTGAGCATATTATGACGATTGTTCCTTCAAAAGGTTTTTTCACTTAACATAGCTACACAATATGATGTTGTTTATTACTACTGTTTCTTAGGATGCATTTACAAAATCGTTTTTCAGAATAAATTTCTGGAATATTTATAAAGAGTACCGAAAAACAATGTCACAACAGTAATTCTACCTCTTAACACATTTTTCACTAATATTTTTAAAACCGAATCACAATTTGATATTAATACTTCTACTTTGCGTAGAACTGAGTTAAAACAAACGCTTTACAAAAATAATTTTTTAATCGTAATTGCAGATATACTTCTGTGTTTTAAAGAAAAATGTACGCAATAAAGAAATATGTTTTATCAATGTTAAGAAAATGTATCTTTCTTTTAAAGAAAGTGTTATTTTTTGTGAGCAACTATAAACGCAACTTAAAGAAAACATTTATTAAAATTAAATAAATATAATTTACACAATAAAGAAAACAGTTGAACGTATTATAAAGAAATATTTTTCTATTAAAGAGAAGGTGTCTTTTATTAATGAGAAAATATCTCTCATTTTTATGGAAGCTTTTTGCCATTTTTAGGGAATTTTTAGGATCACATTTAGAGAAAAGCATTCTCTGGAGCAAAATCAATACCATTTTTCACTTAATATGATGCCTTTTTTCTCATATTCCGATAATTTTTTTTCTGAGTGTAAGAGCCATTTCAGTCCAATGACGTATCTCGCGATATTGTTAAAAAGCATACTAATAGCGCATTCTTTTCTGGAAAAAATTCTGACCTCTTCAAGAGTTCTGCATTTTTCCGTTCTTTTCTAAAAAAAAATGTTGACGTCAAAATAAATCGTGTTCTTTTCTCGAAAATTCTGACCGCAAAACTATAAAAAATGCAGAATTCTGCTCTCTAGTAATACCAACATAAAAAAAAATTAATTTTGACAATAATATTATATGATGTGACAATTGTGAGAAGCAAAATGTTCCAACTTTGAAAATTTTTTTAAATTTAATCCAAAACAATTTTGATTAAAGTGGTTACTTTTAATAAAACTTAACAGCTCGATGAGTATTTGTTAAAAATTCCATGCAGTCGTCACTATGCATAACCTCAATCGTAAATACATCGGAATTCAAAACAACAGTGCAGCCAATATCAAATGAAAAAAAAAATATGTTGCTTTTTTCCGTTCTTTTCTCAGCTCAAAATAAGTCAACATTCTGTAAATTCAGGTCAGAATCTAAAAATTTCTGCATTCTGTGAGGTCAGAATTTTTTTCAGAAAAGAATGCGCTATAAGTTTTGCTTTGCAAGAAGCATCACAATTTGCAAATAATTCACATCCGTAGAGTAGAGTGGTAGAAGATAGGTTTTAGCAAGAACTACTCTAATTCGTAGTGGCGTGTTTACTACTCTACCAACAGTACTCCTAATATGCGCGCTGCAAGACAACGTTCTATTAAAAATAATTCCAAGATTTTTAGCAGAATCTTCCAATTGTACTGCACAAATGTTTAGGATGACGTTAGAAAAACTTGCAGTGTCTATTAGTCTATTTGTTTTAACTCAGCACTTTGACTTTTTCGGATTGAGACATAAACCGTTTTTGCCTGCCCATTTATTTATTCGACTTAAGTAATTATTAATGTTAGCTATCCCACCGGGAAAATGAGAATTAATTCTTTAAAAAATCGGGAATTGAATGGATTCTTGTGCTTGCGTTTTAGAATGTATTCCAAAGAATATATAAATTTAAAGCAAAACCTATGAATTAGAATTAATAAACAAAAATTTTACTGGTTCGTTTTTATTGCTACAGGAATCGATTATGATGTATATAATAAAGTAAATGTTGTTAGATTCTTTTCTTTTATGGTAAGCTTTTATGGTAAGTGAAAAACGAATTAATTCTGAAACAAATTCTGCTATAAGCGAAAAAAGAATCAATCTGTTATGATTTATATTTTCTGTTTGTTGTTGTTATGTTTGTTTTTTCAGATATTTTTGAAAAACGGTTGTTATATTGCTTTCCTTTCACGTGTTTCTTAAAAATTTTACTTTCTGTTTGATTTTTCAGCGTTGAAGGAACAAACTGCTTCAGAAGACCCGAAAATTTTAATAATGTATTGTTTGGTAAGTTATGAAAAACCATCGCTCTTTACTTGTTTTAATAATTTTTTAATGTTTTTTTTAAATGCAGAGTGCCTTTGCACGGAAGGGTACAACCAGGAACAGTCCCAAAAAGATATCAAGGAAGCTATAAGCAAGTCAAAATCAATATTTTTGCATTAAATGTGGTATTATTATAATTGTTTGGTCGTCTATGTAAATATTATTTATTCTTTCTAATTACCTAATAATTATCTGTATTAATTTTAATTATTCTAATGTAATTTTTTATTAATTATTTAAAAAAGAATAAAAAATTTTCAATTCTGCCATTCAAACCTATGCATTATGGAATTCATTCATGTATATCTATTCCAAAAGGACTTCTTAGCGATTCATACTTTTCTCATATTAAAAAAATGCATACTTTTTTCATTTAAAAGAATCCATTTTATAAGCGAATAATAGAATCGATTTCAGCAGTGATTCAAGTGGAAGGCAGAAATGAATGTACTACTTTTTGTAGGACATCTCAATGTTAAAAATAATGAATTCTAGAATCAATAATTGGAAAAGTGCATTGATTCTTTTTTCATACACAATTGATTCTTTTTTCCCGGTGGGATACAATAAGATTCAACTTGCATACAGCTGAACGTCATCTGCATACATATAAATGTTACAGTTTTGAATAATATCAGGTAAATCGCTTATGTAAATTGAGAACAGGAGCGGCCAGAGAGAACACAAGCGGAGCAAGGACAGATCCCTGTTTAACGGGTAAAAAATCAGATGTCAAACTGTTTGCACATACAGCTTGCGATCTTTTAGACAGATACTACTGCACTAAGCTTGCTGCAGTTGACGAAAAATTGCAATAACTTAGAAGTTAGGTGTGAAGGATAGTATGATCGACAGAATCAAATGCCTTTGAATGATCTAACAGGATTAAAAAACTGACTTTGTTTTCAAATAGACCAGCACGAATGTTTAAGCTACGTCTATAAGTGCGGTAACGCAGCTTCGCTAAGCTCTAAAGCCAGACTGTCTATCACTTAGGGGGCGTCCCGTGATTTTAGCGATTTTTTGACTCCCCCCTCCCCTGGTGAGATATCGTAAGATTTAGCTGGACCCCCTCACCCCCCTCTAATCTCACGTGAGATTGTTTAAAATGCATGTTTTCAGTGTAAATACGTTAATCAATGCTTCATTGCGTTGCATTTATTAAAAAAAATCCCGTAATTTATTTCATTATTTTTATTTAGGACTAGTTGAGACTATAATTTAAGACTACTGAGATCGTAGCTTAAAATGACAATGAAAAAAATCGAACAATAAAATACTTATTAAGTAAAAGTAAGTTATTTCAAATGAGAACTTCTAAAATTGGTGAAGGAATATTCATTCTAATTCAGTCCATTGGGACTCATGTGCGGTCTCGAGAGTGACTAATGGAACCAGTATGTCCATGTGATTTTCGGTAAAATCATCTGCTCCCTATTATCCACCGTTATCGCTTGCACACAGAAGCTCATTAGCTCGACGTGTGATAATCCGTGAAGGTCGCACTTTGCGCACTGGTGCACGGCGGACTGAGCGCCGATGCTCTGCAGCTCTTGTGATGAATGAAAAGTTAATACCGCATGTATTGCAGCATCTTTTTTCTAGATCACCACGTACACTAGACCACCCATATGTGCAAAAGTGTTATTTTCTTCGCTCCCCGCGCATTTTCGTAGAGAACTAGACTAAAAAATAAGATCTGCAAAAAAAACAGGGTGCGTGTAGTGGTAAAATGCCAGTCGCATTTGACTTAAAGCCTCAAAAACACACTTTAAAAAAGTTAAAAATTTTTTTGATCTGTAACTCTTTTAAGAAGTGGTAAAAGTAGTTCGTGATTGGGACTTTAAATTTAAGAATAACCTAGCCAATAACAACAGTATATAAACTTTTGACCAACTTGTATTATTTGTGGTAAAATCAACGTTTGCCATTATGGTTTTCGTACGGATAAAATTATGTGCTTTATTTCATAATAGAGATAATTAAGTAAACTTTAAATGAAATTTTTTTTTATAAAAAATATTTATTAGTATATGCAATTAATGTATGTCAAAACTAGGAATCAATGGGAGCACTAAAAACCTTTCCAACGATGTCTTGAAAGGGAGGATCGCAATAGAAATAATTACGTTTTTTTTAATTTTAGTGAAAATAAATTTGAAAAAAATACAATCCGAATGCAAAAAATTAGTTACATGAAAAGTTAATGATGGCATATTTTAGTTACAATATTGTTTTTAACAATTCTAAAAAAATAATATTTTTAGAATTATGTACAAGCTTAATGCCAATTAAGTTCATGAAGCAACAGGTTGCAACAACAATAAGTTCTTTGCAGAACAAACCACCAAGCAGACTAGACAGCTGTTTCGTTGATAGCTACATCAACTCATCAGTAGTCTTCTGTGGCTTCTGCAGTACCATCCACTTTGATAAGCTTATACTAACACCTTCTGTTTAATTTAAATTAGTTTTTTTGATGCAGACTGGAAGACCTTTCTTCCGGCTATAATTTCTGACAATTTATTTTTTACAACAATTACACAAGCTAGTATGGTTACAAAATAACTCGATTTTCAGAGTTTATTTCAAATCATTCCAGCTCACGGATGGCTATCGTTAGAGTCGAAATATTTGGGGAATCATTCATTATAACATAAACCATGGATTGTATTGAGCATTTGTGCCGAAGAACTTTTTTTGTGAGGCGCCTTACCCAGTATGTCAGGAGTAGCATGGACAAGGCATGCATGGTCATTAAAAAACCAACAATTATCCAAATTCGCTGAGTATGCGTGTTATTTGTACACAGTAACGTGCATACTAAAATATGCATGCTGTATTAGTACTAAGGCATGAACCTTACATGCATAATAGTCTTGCTTAAAAAATATGAACTCCCATTGTGCATTTAAACTATAAGGAGTGCAGTTGTTCATAATTTATTAACAAAATATAAATTAATATAACAAAATATAACAACTTTAAAAACTGAAATAAATAAGATGATTAATTAATGACAACAGCAATTTTTTTCTTAAAATATTAATGCAAATGTATGCATACAGTATTAATGGTAATGTATGAATGCAGTATTAATGACAATGAATGCATAGAGTGCTACTAATTCCCAATGCATACAGCAAAAGTAATTTTGCGGGTACACAGTACACATGCTCTTGTTTGACATCGCCATGTAAAATGGAAATGAGCTTGCTTTTATGCTGGCATGCATACAAAAGTCAAACGTATGTCTACATCATCGATGCTGTATGCATGAATGTACTTACTGGGATGTGCTTCATATGTGCCGACCTCTGAACTAAACATTTACGGGCGTAAACATAACAAGTAGCGACTTCGTCGCAGCGCTCGTCGAATCGCGTGTTCAGCTAGGTGGTAAAACAATCGACGAGCTACTATGCCAATGTGTTGCACTCGCATAACCGCGAAAAATATTATAGTGTAAATTTTAGTCATATTTTAGTAGAAAAACACGTTTTACTCAATTTAGCCAGTTATCTCATAGTTCTACACTGTTTCTTGATGATAAAAAATAACGTCATTTTTGCGAGAACCCCCCTCTCCCCCACGTGAGAGTTAGTGAGATTCTGCTTAACCCCCCTGCCTCCCTAAATGCCTCACGTAATTAATAGACGCCCCCTTATAACTTTATTTTTGTTAACAAATGTACTATTTTGGCGATGAAGTAATATTTCTAGTGCCTTCGAGCCTAGTGCCTTCGAGTGCCTTAATTTTAGCTATTTTCTAGCTGCTTTAAGAAATGGATGTAGTTAGGATGGTGTTAAAAATGTGGTTTATGAAAGGTAATATCACAGGAAGAAGGAATTTTAGAAATACAGGATACGTCTCATTCATGCCAGTGGCATTTAATTTGATTGCCAGAATGCTCTGAAGCACTTCGGATTGGTCAACGCAACGAAACGAAAATATTAAATTTCTACTAAGATTACCAAAGGAGTAAGTGTAGACGTTGCCGTTGACATTTGGCATTGAAATATTTATGATTTTTTGTTAACATCAACAACGTTGCAACTACTAGTGCCATTCTTACTAATACTTATTTTTTTAATTTCGTTCGACATCTGCTTACCTCCAATTGCATTATCAAATTTTTCGCTATAGTAACTAATTTTCGATTGTTTCGTTAGAATATGAAAATTATTGAAATACTTAATAAATATAATTCAATATATAATAAATATATTGTATCAGAAATTATTAATTTCAATAATTATATAAAAGGTTATAGAAAAAGTACTTATTATATGAAAAAAAATTAAATAAAATTTTTAAATATTTCGGACATGATACGAAAAAAATTTTTACACGAACTTTAATATATATTAGACTTTCTTATATGTGCAAGCATTTGTCAATCAGTGCAGTGTGCATATCATGTTAACAAAATTAGTACCAAAAATCGTAGTTACATTTTGTTTATGTTCATTCTAGATTCCTTTATGCTTTTTCCCCCGAGAACAAATCCTGCAGACGCCCATGCTCATGTGTACTTACAAAGAAAATTATTCATCACAATCTAAGCTTTAAAGTTTACGACTTTTTGTAGCATACCCAAACAAATATTGCCTATATGAGGATGGGAAATCATTTTAAAACAGAGAAAAATAAACATTTATTCGTTTTAAATATAACGAATTACACAATAGTTTTTCAATTTTTGGCAAAAGCTGTGTGAATTGGCTATACCTTATAGAAAAGTAAAAAACTCAATTTTTGCAAATATTTTTTTGTAATTTTGTAACGCTTTATTGTATAATTTTGAAACATGTACAAATATGCTTTTTCAGGAAGGTTTTATGCTTCCCTAAAAAGCTACCAAAAATATTATATCGCTTTGTCTCAACGCCCTTCTTAAGTATGAGATGTTAAATTTTAAGGCCAAATGGCTAGTTGTCCAATTAAAATTAAGCAATTAATAACTCTAATAACTCTAACTTTCAGCTCTTTACGATCAAGAACACAATAAAAGGATATGAAAATGAGAAACGAATAAAAATGCCACCTGTCGACATGCTGCAGCCCAAACTGGTTGGACCACCCTCACACTCGATCACTTCTCAGACCAACGTGAAGTGGCATTTTTATGCGGAACCATGATGCACAACAACGCAATAGTAAACAGCCGTCACAAGACTGCGTCAACAATGAACAACAACAACAACAACAAGAACAAAGTATTAAACATTAACTAACAAAGTAAGATGAAAAAAATTAAAAAATAAAAGAAAAAGCATTCAGTGCTGCTGTTTAGCTTCGCACTTTAAAATTATTTCAATTAAAAAAGAAAACCTACACCATCACACAAAAAAAACACGCACCACAACCACCGCTGTGCTCAACACCGACAGCAGGGACGACAACAGAGCTCGCCATTGAATGCATTGAAGGCGACAGCCAAAAGAACCTAAAGACGCCTGAAGATGGGAGGAGCCAGAAAACTCAGCGTGTCGCAAGTCAACAGCCACAAGCGTCAAGATCATCACCACTTGAAGCAAGTGTGGAAAATCATTTCAAAATGGAGATCAACAACAAGTAAGAGAGTTCCGCGAGAACAAAGCAGAGCCAGGGGATCGGAGCTCAACAACCAATCAGCAAACGGGCCCAACACTATAGACATAGCAGCTGGTATTGGTTGCTTAAGCAGCTGAGCACCGATCAGAGCAAAATCATCCGTAGCAGCTGAGCAGGTAGAGCATGGAAACCAGCAGCAGATGAGTCCAAAATTGACAACAACAAAGATATTTATATGATAACAATATGAGTTAAAAAAAGAAGAGGAAAACAAAGCAGCCGCACAGCCAAATACTATCGATTTTATTGCAAGACTCACTAAGCTGGTTCTATGGACCAGGTTGTAAGCGGCAAGCTTCTGGTTTAGTTTAAACGTGAACACCGTAACGCCAAGACGACAAAAATCGCGACGATCGACAACACGCGATCGTTTACTTCTAAAACTAAGAAATTCGCACATGATTTTTTTAAGTGTAATCTAATGACCATGCTGTGGGTGATGATGATGATCACTACAGATTGTTATTGATGTTGTTGTTTTTATGACTTTGCCATAGACGACGCGACGGGCTTATTTAATTAACACCAACCCGCGATCTAATTTTGGCGTAAACAATTTTTGCACAACGCAATTAAGAAATATTCCAAAACTGGGCTAAAAATTCCACAGTAAAAAATGATGACAATAAAATTAGATGATCATAAAACCATTAAGTGTTAAACATTTTGAGAGCTGCGTCATAAACTACTTAGTAATCACTCTTATAAATCAATTCAACTTTTCAAAAATAAGTCAAATAATTTTGTGTCAAAATGATAACAATGAATGAGTTGGTGGATTTACGAATGCAGCAACATATTGCGCATGAAATTTATCGACAACAGATAATGCAACGCATTCCAGGTAAGAAGCAGAGGTTTATTCCTATTCTATTAATTAATTTACTAAATTCTATTAAATGCTTTATTGTATATTTGCAATTCAATCGACGTTAAAAATTAAAATTAATTATTATTTCCGCATATGATTCCAACAAATTTTAATGAACTATTAAAATATTTTCGACAAAAATATGAACTAACAAAACTTGTGGGATTCGAACCCGCATAACGCCTAGGTTATAAGTTAATAGTTGTTAGAACTAGTCTATGAAGTCTGTATCATATAAAAAAATTTGAAACATATATTAGAACTGAACCAAACCGTCCACTGTTTGCTTTAAGCATTTCATATATGTATTAATTTGATTTTTAATTTTATTTTAAAAAATTATGAACTAATACAAAAAGTATAAAAATAAGCAAGATTTCAATGATAAAATTAAACTGGCAGCTTCAACACAATTTGTTCTCTAATGCTTATGAGCATTCTATTTGGTAACGTTATCATTACTATAATAAACTTGGGGAATATAGTCACAATCGCGAAATAAAAAATCCTGCTCTCATCACGTAACTTTTAAGGGATCTTTTTCAATAAAACCGCTGAAAACCAAAAACTGTTTCGATATTTTTTTTTTAAACTATTGACTATAATTCAAAAACATGTTGTACATCAAACTACATATTATTAAGTATATATGTATATGGAATTTTTCTGTTTTCCTTTTTTGTGCCCTTGTAAGCCTTTCGCAGTTTGGTCATAATTTTTGAACTCCAAAACGGTGCCAACGATTTCTCAACTTCTAAAAGAGATAAATAAAAACACTATATTCATACGAAAACAACACTAAAAACTATAAAAACCATTATCAGCCAATCAGATCACATATTTATTTTTTGGCGACATTTGAAACAAAGAAATTCAAAAATTACCCTATTTTTTTACCTTTCAAAAGTTCTAAAAAAAAGAGTTTTCTATTTTAGGGATGATTGACGGTAGTCTTATTGTTGTTGCTATTATAAATATAATACAAACAGTTTGAGCTCAATCGGACTCATAGTTTTTCCATAATCTTTGGCTCCGTTTTTAAAAATGCTGTTTTGAGAAAATGTCTTTTAAAGTTTTAACTGGACATGCAATTTGTTCTATAGTATCAGAGCTGGGTATTTTGCGATTACAACTACTTTCCAAATACAATAACAGAAATCGTAATCTTTAAAAATTAACGATTACGATTACTGTAATTGCAATGTAAGAAAAGTATTATTACGATTACAGTAATCTATTACAGTAATTGTAATAGAAAAATCTATTGATTTCTATTGATCAATTGAAAAATCTATTGATTACAATTACAGTAATCGTAATCAACGAAAATGACAATTAAAATTACTGTAATCGTAATCATGTTTTTTGTAATTTAATTACTATGCAAGATATATCACAAATAATGGCGTTTAAAAAAAAACTGTTTATGTGCACAGTAAAAAATTTGAGGGTACATTTTATATTTTTTATAACATTTGTGTGGTATAAACCTTTTTATTTATATATTTATATATAATTTATATATAATCAGGAAATTTAAAAATATAATGGTTTCGATTAGATGGCATAACTTTTAAAACATTTTTGGTTTAGATTTATATGTATACCAAATAGTACTTATAAAATTTATGCTCATATTTTTTACTGTGTGAAAGTCTCGTAATTTAAATGTTGTCTTATTTTTCTTCTTCCTAAAAAGCAAATATATTGTAATTTTATTCCGAAACTATTTTATTTTGAACAATACTTTTTAACGATATAAATCAGAGAACAGCCTACTTGAAGCCTTTTCAAGTACTTCAATTCAAGTATGTATCTAACTTATTCAATGTATCCGAGTTTTAGCCAGCTTGCAAAAATGCCAAACAGATACAAGTCATATCCATGCTTGGCTTGTTTAGATTCACTTTGCCGGGCAGAAAGTTTAAAAGCTTGAAACGATCGGCAAAAGCTTGTAAGCTCACAAGTATCCAATTAATTGAATTTAAAGCAAGTATCCAAAAAATTCAATGAGCTTGTGTAGAGAAAGCTTAAGCGTAATATAACTCTTAAGGGGTCTCTGGTTGGCAGTTTTAGGAGGTAGCTGATTTCGGAATTGACGTAAAAATTTAAATTCAAGATGCCGGATAGAGTTGCCACCTGGATTTTTTTTATATTTTTGCGAATTCTTGTAATTTTGAAATTCTGTCCACGGATTTGATTTCGAATCTACTGTCAGAGTTTTAAATTTTAAGATGGAGGTTACAGTTGCCACCAAAATTTTTACCACAGTATTGCCACCTAGTAAAATGTATTTTTAAGAGTTTAAAACATCATTTAATAGTGTTAGGGAGTCGCTGATTTCGAATCTGAACTCAGAATTTTAAAATTAAATATGGTGAATAGGATTGCCGCTTAATTTTTTTATTATTACAAATTCGGTGCTGGCGCGAATACTAGATAAAATGGGTCGCTGAATCCGAATCCGTTGTCAGAATTTTAAAATTATGTCATTTTTCTATATTAGGGTTGCCACCTAATAATATGTGTTTTTAAGAGTCTTAAATATTATTTAACAGTGTTAGGAGGTCGCTGATTTCGAATCTGAAGACAGAATTTAAAAAATCGACATAGTTAATAGATGGCAACCTTATTATAAAAAAAATATATAATTTAGAAATTCTGACAACGGATTCGGATTCAGCGACCCATTTTTACTTAGTGTTCGCGCCAGCATCGAATTCGTACATATAAAAAAAAATAGTTGGCAACCCTATCCACCATATTGAATTTTAAAATTCTGAATTCAGATTCGAAATCAGCAACCTCCTAACGCTGTCAGATGATGTTTAAAAATTTTAAAAGTGCATTTTACTAGGTGGCAATACCGTAGTTAAAGTTTAGGTGGCAACCCTAACCTCCATCTTAAAATTTAAAAGTGTGACATAAGATTCGAAATCAAATCCGTTGTCAGAATTTCAAAATTACAAGAATTCGCAAAAATACAAAAAAAAATCCAGGAGGCAACACTATTCGGCATCATGAATTTTAAATTTTGACATCAATTCCGAAATCAGCTACCCCCTAAAACTGTCAACCACGGAGTCCACAGAACCCTTAAAAGTCCTAATACGTTTAAGTTTTTTCTACACAAGCTCATTGAAGTTTCTGGATACTTGCTTTAATTAAATACATGCCTTCAATTTCAAGCTATTAAAGCTTTTTGCTGCTTTAATTGGATACTTGCCTTCAATATCAAGCTTTTCAAGCTTTTTGCCTAATGCATTAAGTTTTCCTTTATTTGGGGCTTCATGCCATTCGCTGATATAAATCAAAACGAACTCAATAATAAGGAATGTATAAATTGATACGAGAGAAAAACCAATTAATTTTGAAATATTAAAAATCAGTATTTGTCCTAAATAAGACTTACTTTTCGAATGAAAAATCAGAAAGAGCGTGCCACTAGAAAAGATCTTCTTTGTGAATTGCATCATGAAAAAGACAGATTATGCAGTAATTCAATTACAAAAAGAATGATTACGATTACAGTAATCGTTATCATAATTTTGCAGTATTTCAATTACTATAATCGTAATAAAGAAATGTTTTGATTATGATTGCAGTAATCGTAATCTTTGTTTTTTTAAGATTACGATTATAATTTGTAATTGAAATTGTTATTTATATGTAATCAATTACTTTCGTAATTAATTTCGTAATTGATTACATCCCAGCTCTATATAGTATACATATGTTTATATATAAATATTCGCTATTGTTAAAGATATCAATCTTAAATCTTAAACACCTCTCATAAACACTTAAAATGACCTTTTTATGGATAAAAAAAGGTTAGAAAAAGAAAAAGACCCCTTAAAAAGACTATAGTTAGAACGACGATATCGTTTTTAGTTTACTTCATATAAGTCCATCGCTATCGTCTCGTCCATCGTTGAGTTTTCTAAAGTTTTGAAGCCACTGGAAAACATATGTTCAGTGTCAAAAGTGACATATCATTACTATCACAGTAGGCGGATACGGGGTATTGCACGCGCAACGAAGATTTACTCTTTCATTTAATTTATTTTGGATACACATCTTTTATCAAAATAAGCGTCATTAGAAAATTTGTCTAGTTTTTACACGCAACAATATGGTATAAAAACATGGGCGCAGCGAGGATAGGACATGGAGGTGCCGTTGCCCCCACTAAACTTAAGAAAAATAATTTTTTTTGTATTATACTAAGAAATTCAAAACAGTTTTTCTTATAATTAAAAAAGTATTTACAAAAAAGTATATAATTAAAAGCAGAAGCAGCTCACGCATTCATGACTAACCTCCTTGTTGATGTCTAGTCACAAGAAATAACTGCAACAAAATTGAAAGGTTTTGTCTTCGATTATTTCGGTTATAGTTTTTGTGGATCTCACGACTTGCTGGTTCGTGGAAAAGATCAATCCTCCAATCATCCAGTTAATTAAATACTTTTTCGCGCAAGTATTAAAGTCAGCTTACCAATAATCCAGCAACATTATCTTTTGAATATGGGAATGTGTTATTAAAATCATCCTTAAGTACAACAGCGTTTTTATTCCTATAAAGCGTGCACAGAAATTTGGTGAAAGAGAAAAAAAAGAAGCTGAAATTCTAAACCGCTGAAGATTCGTGCCGTTGAATACTGATTTCCGGTTTTTTTTAATCGCGTTTAATTTAATATTGTTTCGTATTTAATTTTATATTTTTCTCAATAAAGCCAATACTTAAAAAATTCATTTTATTTATCAGCTACATGAAATAATAATTGGTCGGGCCCCATGAATAAAATCCTGGCTACGCCCATGATATAAAACTATGTAAATTTTTCGACTTTTTTTCCACGCTTCACAATTTTCTTAATTTTCCATATTTTCGTCCCATTTTGGTAAAATATGTTCATTCGCTAGCCTTTTTGCAAATGCATTGGTGTGGCCCAATTTTCATCTTTTTTTAAACACACCAACTTCAGCGAAATCGTAATATATAAACACTATATGTTAAGAAAAAAAAACATTTTTTACTTGAACTGATGATGTAATATTAACCTGCAATTGAAAGTTTTAGCATATACAGTAACATGGGCGTAGCCAGGATTTTATTCAAGGGGGCGAGGCTGGCCAAATATTTTTTCATGTATCTGATAAGAAAAATTAATTTTTTTAAATATTGAAAAATTTTAAATTAAATTCGAAACAATATTAAATAAAACAAAATTAAAAAAAACTGAAATCACTATTCATTGGCACGAATCTTCAGCAAAGCTGTTAAAAATCTTTCCTTTTTTTTCTTTCACCAAATTTCTGTGCACGCTTTAAAGGCATAAAGGATGCGCTGTTGTAAGGATGATTTTAATAAGTCGAGCGACACATTCCTATATTTAAAAGGTAATGTTGCTGGATGATTGGTGAGCTGATTTAAATATTTGCGCAAAAAAATATTTAATCAACTGGACGATTGGAGGATTGATCTTTTCCACGAACCGGCAAGTCGTGAGATCAAAAAAAAAACTATAACCGAAATAATCGAAGAAAAACCTTTTAATTTTGTTCCACTAATTTCTTGTGACGAGACACCAGCAAGCAGGTTGGTAATGAAAGAGTATGCTGCTTCTGCTTTTAACTATATACTTTTTAAAATACTTTTTTAATTATAAGGAAAACTGTTTTGATTTCTTACTTTAATACTAAAAAAATTCTTTTTTTTTAAGTTAAGGTGCAACGGCTCCCTTCCCTACCCTCGCTACGCCCATGTACAGTAAACACTCGATGAATGATATTTAAACTTGATTGTGTGGATTACGCGACTATATTTACAGTCTTAAATTTCGAAAATTTCATTTTAGCCCTCAGTAATATTAACCAAGGATAATTTTTGCCCTCAATTATATTTAGATTTCCTGTCAGAGAATAGAAATTAAAAAACGAAATAACGGCGTTTAACCATTGTTTTTGTTTTCACACAAATGGTAACTTCTATGGAAGCAATGCAACTTTTGAATTTGAAGTGGGCCACAAATTGTTTGGAGTCTCTATACAGAAAAAAACTGATAAAAAATGCCTTCAGTTATATACAAGCCAAAAATTAATTGGTGTATATAAACGTGTGGATACTGTATAATAAACTTTCTTAGAAAACGTATTCTAGTCTTATTCTAGTCGTATTCTGGTCTTTGACCTGAAAGGAAAGGGATAGATTATTTAAAGGAATTGATTGGAACCATACGTGAATTATTGACTAGGCGAAACAACCGTGAAAGACAATTTGTATTGCTTTTAACCGAGGCTAGTGTTATGCCTCAACCTCGGCAAGCATTTCTAGCCCTTAGTTATTTCTGTTCTTTAATTCCACATTTTCCACAATTTAGTTGTGGTTTTTTTAGATTTTCAAAATTCTTAAATGTAGGAAAGAACAAAGAAAGTGAAAAGAACCGTGCCCGAGCCCGGATCCGAACCAGGGACCTCTGGGTTGATAGTCTAGCGCACTAGACTTCAATAAATCTCAAAAAGACAAAATCCAGAAAAACCAAAATCCTTAAATTATAAAAATGGTTTTCAAGAATAAGACCAGATCATTATAAAATTTTTATAAATTTCATTGAATTATTTTTATTAATTTTAAATGATAAACACATAATACCAAAATACAAAATTCCGATCGAAAAAATTCCAAAATTTTAGATAAGTCCCGAAACGGCAAAAATCCGAAATAACAAAATACCGAAATGACAAAACTCCGAAAATACCGAAATTATTTTCTAGAAAAAAACGAGTTCATTTATTAAACTTAAGTAAATTCTATTGAATTATGTTCATAACCTTTAGGCATAAATACAAAAAAAGGTATTTAATTAAAAAAAAAGTTAAATTACGTTTTCTTCAAAAACCATTAAATTCCTTAAAAATTTTATAATATATAGTTAAAATAACATATAAATATAATGACAATGCTCATAGAAAAACAATTGTTGGTGTTTTTTCAATTTTATTTGAAAAATAGAATGGAAAAAACACAGCATTTTTGGAATTTTCGTTGCATTTAACATATTTTTTTTTTTTTATTTATAGAAAATAATTGAGTACAAATAAGAAACTACGTTCTTTTACAGTACAATCAAAAATAAATTCTAATAATATTGAATTAATTAGAGATAACAAAATTATTTTTTCTTAAGCTTAGTACAACATAAATAGTGAACATCAATAATAAAACACGAAAAAAATTATGTCTGGGCACTATGTCTGGGGATAATTAGTAATTTACATCTTCTAGATAAGCTAAATTGCAGTTTTTCGTAGGGATAATAAGGAGTGTTAGTGTGAATGATTTTATGGATGTAAATACAATATCTAGCGTGAAAATAATCATTCAAACTACAACCAAGTATTGCCTTTCTAAAGCTAGAAAAATGCTCAAACTCGTTAAAGCCATACACAAAACAACATTAAAAGCAACATTAACCCATTAGTGTATAGCGGCCTTTAAAAAGGCCGGTAAGAAAAACTTCAATAATTAAAACTCAATTGGCATCCCTGCCAAAAAGTTTGGCTATTTGCACAGAGATGGAGTTGTATTAAAATAAAAAATCAGCTGTTTTCTCAAAGTTTACTCAAGTCAGATTTTATCAAGCATCAAATTGAAAATGTCTTATCAGAAAAAAGTTCAAATATGGCTGGAAGGTAAATTTTAAAATTTTTTAAAAATGGTGATTGGTATTGTGTGAAAAAGCCTTTTTTTATTATTAACCATTTTTTAACGTTTATCAAATAAACTTTGTATTCCGGTAACACCTAAATTTGTGTCATTTTTTTCCAAAAACTTTTTTCGACCTTTATAAAGGCCACCGTGCATAGAATACCATTCATTTATTCATTTTGTAGGAAAGTGTTGCACATTACTTTACTTGTGTTTATTTAGAAATAAATTGAAACTTCATGAGATTTTGGATATTCTTGAGGAATGTGATGAAGAAGAAGTTGGAACTGCTACCATTGGCACAAATATTTGTATTTTACCTCCAAGAGAGGTACCGCTGGCCGAATCAGATTGCGATTCCGCGCCGTCAGATTATGATGAGATTGAAGCAGATATATCTGCTCTCAGCCATGTCGGTCGTCATTTGCTGAATACTGAAGCCGAGTTGCATCATATTGCTGCAAACGAAGATGATTCTGATTCGGACTGTCATTCTGACCTTATTTCGGAACTACCATCAAAAAGAAAGCGGCTGTCTGGTAAACAATCCCTCGTTGGAGGAGCTAATTCAAAATCGTCATCACAGAGGTCGGAGGCATGTAACGGTGCAGAACAACAACCTTAACTCTTATTTTCTCAACCTAATTTGAAGCGTGTTTGGCGGAGGAGTGTGTTAGCCCCAACGAAAGGGATCGAGCAATCTTGCAGTCCTTCTGAAGTTTCTGATGAAGCACAACAATGTAAGAGTCCTCTAAATTTCTTTCAGCTTTTCTTCACAGACGAATTAATTTGCACAACTGTTCAAGAAACCAATATTTATGCACAACAATAGCTTTGCCATTTGAATGCCACGAAGGCAGAAATTTACGTAGTGTCGGTAGGTATGATTCTTTCTGGATATGCAAAATATTCAAATAAAAGGATGTATTGGAAAATGAGCACGGATTGCCCAACAGCATTGGGAAATGCTATTCGCTGTAACAGATTTGAATAGATTTTAAGTCATATGCATTTCAACGATAACTCTAAATTGGACGAAAATGATCGTATGTACAAACTGCGACCCATCATCGATATGCTGAACGAAGCGTTTCTGAAGCATGGTAGCTTGCCAGAAAACCTTTCAATTGATGAAAGCATGATACCATACTATGGTAAACATTATGCTAAGCAGTTTATTCGAGGTAAGCCGATTCGCTTTGGCTTTAAAGTTTGGGCTATTTGTAGCAGTGGAGGCTATTTATTGAATTTTATAATATACACCGGAAGAAATCCTAACAATTCTTTTCCTTCTTTTGGAATGGGTGGATCAGTTGTAATGAAATTAATCACAAAAATCAATTTGTTGCCGAACAGAGGCCACAAAATATATTTTGATCGCTTTTTTACTTCGCACAAACTAATGTCGCATTTTTCCAGGAAAGGTTATTGCGCGACTGGAACTGAAATGAAAAAAAGAACACGAAACTGCACCGTTAAAACCAAAAAAGATATGAACAAGATATCCGTGGTTCTTATGGCTTTCGTTATGATGACAATTCCGGAGTTTTGATATGTGCTTGGAAAGATAATCAAACAGTAACAATGGCAACTACTTTCGATACCTTGAATGAAACCACATGCCTTCGTTGGTCAAAAGAGAAAAAAAGCAAAGATAAGTATTCCCCAACCAGAAATGATTTCGAATTACAATAAAGGTATGGGTGGTGTGGATTTGTTGGATTAGATGATTTCTGTATACAGAACACGAATGCGACAACGTAAATGGTACTGGCCAATTTTTTCATACTTGCTGGATGCAGCCATAACGAATGCATTCCACTTCATGCGAAAGGTTGGTCCAAACGATCCAAAATGTGCCAATTTGTTAAATTTTATCAGAAATTTGGCCAATGCACTATTGGAAATGTATGGAGAGGCAAAGAAACACTCTGGATCCAAAGCAACTATTGTCAGCGATGATGCTAGATATGATGGGTATCAACATTAAGTTAACTTCATTCCTAATCAACGTCGTTGTGGTCATTGTGACCTAAAATCAAAACTCATTTGTGTAAAATGCCAACGTCCACTCCATCCAAAAGACTGCTTTATGGCTTACCACAATGCAACAATACCGCAAAACGAATAAAAAATAATTTATTTTTCAATAATATATTTGTAATACTGATCCCCAAATTGAAAAACTTCATATAAAAAACTTTTAAAAAAATTTTTAAATGTATTTTTCTTTAGATGAATGGTATTCTATGGTATGGTATTCTATGCAAACTGTCCTTTTAAAAGGACGGTCTGGAAAAGCAGGAAAATAAATTTTCCGATCGATGGGAGTAGTTTCATTTTCTTATTTAGCTTAAAATAACACGGTTCAAAAAATTTTACATTCCTGACTATTATAGTTTCGTCTATGCACTAATGGGTTAAGTTTCAGCAGAGACGATGAATCAAGTTTACTGTAAACTAACTCAGAGAATGTTATGAAGGGCATGATAAGTTACTTGATTAGTCATTTTTTTAATTCACTAGTGCATAAGTTGGCGGACATTCTTAAGTTACAACATTATTTACATGATCAGTACAAGAAAGGAACGAATTCATACAAAAACCAAGGTTTACAATTTTCGTAACAACATTAAGCCTGTTTGTACCAATATATAATTCAGGAACAGCATTTAACATAGTTTTATTTTTTCATATTGGTAGAACATACGATTTAGCAGCATTAAGTTGAAGACCATTACAACAAGTCCATTGATGTATGTTACTAAGATCTTCTTCATTCAATCTACCAGAGAATTTATTCAAGCATGCAATTCTACCGGAGAGATAAAGTTGGATATCGTCTGCATATGCATGAAGAGAAGCATGTTTGCAGACAGTAAAGATGTCATTAACAAAAATTGAGAAAAGAACCTCGTGGAACACCGCTTAAGACGAGCTTATGGTGGGACAAAATGTGGCCAACTTTAACTCTCTGAGATCTATTTGACAAATCACCGGAAATTAAATTAACTGCACTAAATTCAAACTCAAACATATACCTAAGTTTTTGACATAGAAATGAGTGAATAACTTTGTCAAAAGCCTTAGAAAAATCAAGTAGGCAAAGTAAGGACAATAACCCTCCATCATATTGAGGTCTTATATCGTCAAAGACTTTAACAACGGCCGAAGCACACCCGTTGCCGATTGATAAGGAGACAAGAGATTATTCCTGACCAAAAACTAATTAATTTGGAGGCTAATAAGTTTTTCAAATACTTTAGATAAAGGGGACAATATACTTATTGGCCTAAAATCATTAGGTCCAGAAGGGCTAGATTTTTTAGCCACGGGCAAGACAGTTGCAATTTTTCATACACTCGGGAATGAAGAAGATATAAAGCAGTGGTTAATAATGTGCGTTAGTGGACGTATAATATGCGGTAAAATAAGCTTTATAAATTTTAGGGGAATACCATATTCACCCAAAGCATTTGACTTAATCTGCATCACACAATTTCCAACATCAAGTTCACTAACAGGTGTGAACTCAAACAAAAACGGAGCACGCAAACTACTAAAAGAAGTAATATTTTTACTTAAAGGTGCAGTATTATCAAGTATATATCAGCATGTATTGACATCCCATCCAGTTCCATGAGTTTAAAGCAGAGGTCGTATTCTAGGTTGTTCAAGATGCTGCCGGTCTCCAAGTGACGGCACCACCAATCTTCAAATTCATGACATTTATCAGATCGGTCTGTCAATGACGTTATAGTGCTATAAATTGGTATTGTTATAAAAATTAAGAAGGATTTCGTGTCTTTTGTAAGCATTGCTTTTTGCGTAACAAAAGAGCGAAAGAAAAAAAAAAAAGCTCGATAAATATTTATTGGATGTGTTCCGTGGTATTTAACCGCAAAATATTGTATTGCAGAGTTCAATCATCATCCGAATATTGAACACTGAAAATGGATATCTAGAAGACGGAGGGAACTTTTGACTTTTTTTTTAGTAAGAATGGGTCCGTCGGCTGAAATTTGGTATTTAAGCTTACATCTAAAATATAAAGATCAAAATCAAAAATGAACCAAATCGGATGAAAAAAAAAAATGTATATGGTCTTGAGCTTTTGTATATGAGCTTTGATATTTAATATCCGCTATGAAATCCGCTATATAAAATTCAACCAAATCGTATGAAAACCACGCCTACCTCCTATGCCAAGTAGCTTTATAAAAATTGTTAAAATTCCACAAAAACTAATATATGGACTTTAAATTCTTCACATAAATTTTGATTTTTATTATGCATTCTGAGTTTGAAATTTCCTACGATCAAATGAAAACTCCACCTACTTCCCATACCAAATGACGTAGGGGCTGAGGTAAGCTTCAGCTGAGCTTACTAAGTAAGCTTAATTTGATAATAGCAACTGCAGTTATTTTCCAAAAAAATGAATAGTTTCTAAAATGCACAAAATTTCACAACAAAATAGCACAACACGCAATAACAACAGTCTATAATAAAAGAAAATCATAATAAGATGTCAACAGAACACAACAAAATAAACTTTAACTCCGCATGTGTGGAAAAATATCGGAATTTTTTGACACATAAAGTTTAAGGTTCCAATAAAAATTTTGCACAAAATTCTTTATTAAATAAACATTTTATATAAAAATGCTAAAAATTGTGATTCTCCACTGCACGCGAACAAAAGCAAAAAAAGTTAAGTTTGACAACTTGTAACTTTTGAACTAAAACACTTAAGGCCAATTTTTCAGTGCGAACTTAAACTCTAGTCAAATTAAACTGAGGTTAACTCACCACAATTGGACGTTTAAACTCGGTTTAGGCAAAAAAGAAACACATTATATGATCATTTAAGTCAATTTAACTTCAACTAATGCTAAAATATCCAGTTAAACTAAGTTTAAACGTCCAATTTTGGTGAGTTTAATTTGACTAGAGTTTTACCTCAGTTTAATTTGACTAGAGTGTAAGATCGCACTGA
The DNA here is from genome assembly GCA_963920525.1 of Dichetophora obliterata. Classification (NCBI taxonomy): domain Eukaryota; kingdom Metazoa; phylum Arthropoda; class Insecta; order Diptera; family Sciomyzidae; genus Dichetophora; species Dichetophora obliterata. Next base: position 116,270,735 of record OY986438.1, on the reverse strand, counting down.
AAAATTGGTCCTTAAAGTATTAATTTTTTTGCTAGTGACGCACTGAAAAATTGGCCTTTAAAGTATTATTTTTTTTGCTAGTGCCGCATAATTTTATTAACTTAAAATCGGTATCCAAAAAAAGTTCGTGGACCCAACTCAATACCCCTCTGTGCGCCGGGGCAGCACCAAAAAACAGTCACCATTCCAGAATGTATTGGAAACATCTACGATTTCATATTATACAATCCGAAAGTGAAAGTGCGAAAGTAGCTACTGCCGTAGACATATCAAGTGGGTTGGTGGTTTAAATTTTACATGAACATTTGGGTACGAGAAAGCTGACTGCAAGAATGGTGCCGCGTTCGTTAACAATCAATCAAGAACATGAGCGTGTTCGCACCTCCCAACAATGTTTGGACATGTTTAAACCAAATCCGACTGATTTATTGCGTAAAATAGTGACCGTGGATGAAATATGGATCCACCACTACACACCAGGATGTAAGGAATCAGCAAAAGAGTGGGTAGGTCCCAATGGAAGTGCACCAGATTCAAGTGGTATAGTGTTCATCGACTATTTGAGAAAAAGAAAAAATCAACACCAACTGGACTAATTGCAAAATGGAACGGCCCCATTCATCGAAGAAAAAAAATTATATTTTTGTAAGACAATGCTCCAGCTCACAAATCGAACGAAACCATGATCAAATTGCACGAGTTACGCTTCGTACTGCATCCTCATTCCACATATTCTCCATATTTGGCCCCCAGCGACTATTATCTGTTCCAAAACTTAAAAAGGTGGCTCCAGGGAAGGAGGTTTGCGACGAATGCATTTGCGTCGAATTGGAAACTGAAGCGTATTTCGCAGATCTTGAGAAATCTTACTTTTCAAAGGGCATAGCAATGTTACAAATCGTTGGAATAAGTGTTTTGGGAATCGAGCTGAAAGGGGACTATGTAAAAGAATAAACAATAGGGGTATTCACGATGTGGTGTATTTGTGGTAAATTTTTACAAAATTTACAATACTTACAACTTATTGTGAACGAACCTCCACTAAAGCATTGCATTTTTTAAATAAGCTGATCTTTTATGTTCTTTTGTTTGGAAATTTTAATTTCCAATATCTAATACCACCTAAAGAGATGGTAACAATATTCATAGGTAACGCTAGGTTGCAGAATACCAAAAGGGATGTAAAAATTACCATAAGGTGAATTTCTTCGGTAATAAGATTAGCGTTACCGCGACAGAATCGATCTGTAAAGCTAAACCCGATATTCGACCCTGTCGACAATGTCGATCGCAAATATATTTTTTATAATTTTTAGCTTCGAAAAACTGTGTTTACTGTTGGCAACGGTTACTGGCAAAGTTAACAGAATACTAAGTGCAATGGCTACATTTGTGGTGAGAAGTTTGTTAGATATAATAAATTCTAAAACTGTTGCAGGAGTAGTCTTAAGCTCTAACAAATTTGTGTGAGCCATAAATTCGTCCTATAGCTCGAGTGCGTTAATGTCATTGTTGACTTGGAAACTAAGAGCGTTTGCTAAGGACTGACATTTGTAACGAAGTTTATAAAAGAAATAGATTGGAATGATTATTCATTTGGTCAATTGGAAGAACGACTTCATCGGAAGTGATTGCCTGATACAAAATTGCAGAAAAGTCTATAATAGACTTTAAATTTGAATTCGGAGCTTTGTATTGGATCTTAAGAAGACTCATACGAGATCATATTTTTTCTCTTACGGGGTCTTCATAAACCCTAAGAGCGAAATTCAGTTTTTGCATCGATATCTTCTGCCAAGCTTTTAGCGTCCTTGTTTGGACATGTAAAACTTCATTGAAACTTTCATAGTTCTTAAATAATGAAGTGTTTTGTTCAGATTAGAAACTGCCGCTGACATTTCAGTATTGATGGATTGCAATTATTGGCTTATTAAATTAATTTTATGTAATAAATGCTGTGTCATAACACCACACAGCAGCAAAATGAAAATATTTGCATTTTTTTCGCAAATGTTTCTGCCTCTAATCGCGCAACAGCATGTTGTATCTCTACTGATTTCAAACAGAGCGTCATAAATTGCCCAAGGATTTTGACCAAAAGGCTGATTAGCTTCTGTACTGCTTTTCCACCGGGTTGTTCTCAAAGTCTTCGCAGTTAAATTGCCTTTTAAATGGTGAGATAAGATAGACCAACGATGTGATGTTCTACTTAAAAAGCTATAAATGCATTAAATAGTATTAAAGAATTCGAGTGCAACTTTTGATGATTTACCTGCATCGTTAACAGCTAAGTTTATTCGAAAAAATTCACGTTGATTTGGAGCCGCCAAAGTTGAAGTTGGGGAACATGTTACAACTGCTATTGAAGTTTCATGTTCATCTTAATTTAAAATAAACAACAAATCAATAAGAAAATCGCACAATAATTTTTATCTCACTTTGCACTTTCATCAAGTATTTTTAAGGGCCATTTTGTTCACAGAGAGATAAATTTATCTCCGAGTTAATTCCATGATTTTTCCAGTTTTTCATTTGTTCACAGTGAGTTAAGCATTTAACTTTTCAAGCTGGAGGTAAAAATGGTGGCGAGATAGCTTAACCCCAGAAATACTTAACTCATGAAAATTGCTGAGTTAAGATTTTTAATTCGCTCTCCTCACTCTTATTTTAATATTTTTTATTTACTTGGTGTCAAAATATGTAAACAGACATAGCTTTTTTAATTTTTAATTAAATTATGGAAAAAGAGGTTTGACAAAAAGTTTTTAAAAAATAAAAGAAAAAAAGTATGGATCTTTTGGAGCTCTTTTGGTAGAACTGGAGCGACGATGATAACGAAGTGGAAGTGACTTTGCGGTCCGAACGCAGGCAATATAAAATACAGGAAAGCATTGGATTGGACAAGTGGGACGATAATGACTTCGTCTATCGTTTTCGATTGACGAAGGCCGCGATCGTACGGGTGCTGCAATTAATTGAACCATCTCTGCTACATACACGCTAAAAAAATTTTCTACAATTGGGGCTGCCATCTAAAAATGTTATTTTAAGAATTTTTAACATGAGCAAACAGTAATTGGGGCTACTGATTTCGAATCTGGTGTCAGAATTTTAAAATTCAAGATGGTGGATAGGGTTGCCACCTTCATTTTTTTGAACTAAAGGGTAAAAATGGGTCGCAGAATCCGAATCCGTTGTCAGATTTTCAAAATTATAAAATTTTGAAATAATAGGGCTGCCACCTAATAATATGTAAATATTTTTAAAAGTTTTTAACATCATTTTACAATTCTATCATGGGGGAACCCTAAAAGTATTTTTCAAATCAAAGTCACAACCAATAAAAAGAAAACACAAACAAGTATTTATAATTATAGCATTTTATTTTTAGTATTTTTCTTTTTTGAAAATAGGATTTCGGAATAGAATAGCATCAAGTATTTTTGGAGCCAATCTGTTTCGTTTTTCAACGATAACATCACCAGCACTCTCTCTCAAGAGAAAAACTCTTTTCTAAGGTAAAGCACTAACAACAAAAATGCTCACCAAACCAGCGTGCCTTGCATAATTCGTAAAAAAAAAGGTGGCAACCCTGTACACCATCTTGAATTTTAAAATTCTGACACCAGATTTGAAATAAGTAGCCCCCAAATACGGTTTTCTCATGTTTAAAATTCTTAAAATAAAACATTTTGAGGTGGCAACCCTATGTGTAGAAAAATTTTCGAATTTTTAAATTCTGACAAGGGATTCGGAATCAGCGACCCAATTTTACGTAGTGTTTCTCCCAGCGTCGAATTCGCATAAATAAACAAGATATTAGGTGGCAGCTCTATCCGCCATCTTGAATTTTAAAATTCTGACACCAGATTCGAAAGAAGTAACCCCCCAATACTGCAGTATCTTCCAGGCGGAAATATTTGCCATAAGGAAGGCTGCTGAGATAGCCCTCAGCATGGACACACAACACTCTTACATCAACATTTTCGTTGACTGTCAAGCGGCGATCAAATCCATCCGCTCCGCTAGCATCAAGTCTAAAAGTGTCATGGCTGGCAGAGATGCACTAGATGCACTATGCGCTTCGAAGAGAGTGCGCATCTACTGGGTCCCTAGCCACCAGGGCATTGAGGGAAACGAGATGGCAGATGGTTTAGCGCTGGGCTGGAATCAGAACTCGCAGAACATGTACTTACTCCGCTACAAAAGTTGTACAGGAACCTCGAAAGAAGAACCACACTAGCAGTGAATCGTAGATGGAGAGATACGACATCGTGCAAAATCTCGAAAATCATGTGCAATGCACAATGCGAAAAACGAACTCTGTTCATCTTGACACGCTCGCGCAAAGATTGCAGGACACTAGTGGGCATGCTCAGTGGTCACTGCATGACGGCAGCCCACGCGAGGAAGCTTGGCATCACCATGGATGACAACTGCAGGAAGTGCAAGAAACCGGGCACAGTGGAGACCCTGGAGCACCTACTATGCACATGCCCTGCCCAACTTAGATCGAGACTAAAATATCTAGGATCATCGACGTTCCCGTCGCTTAAAGATGTAACCACAGTATCTCTGGAATCCCTCCTAAGGTTTGCGAATTCAACGAAAATCTTTAAAGACTTAAAATAAACGCAAAGGTTCCTTTTGTTCGCTACCGGTACCACTAAGGACCAGAATTGGTCTATGTGAGCCTTCATGAAGGCATCCATGTTAACCTAACCTAGCCCGCCAATACTGTTTCCTCGTGTTTAAAATTCTTAAAAAATGTTTAGTTAGCAACTCTATGTGTAGAAAAATTTTAGAATTTTGAAATTCTGTCATCAGATGCAAAATCAGCGATCCATTTTTACCTAGTGTTCACACCAGCCCCAAATTCGCAAAAATAAACCAAAAATCCCCACACATTTTTTAATTAATGAGCAACACTCTAACATTCCAATGGAAATTGATATAAACTGAGAGCGAATTTATGCTCTAAGCATAAAGCCGGGATAAAATGTGAACAAAACCACTTTTTTATCTCCCGATTTATACGATTGGTATAAAATTAACCTAGAGATAGTTGTCCCCGAATTAAATCATATTTACGCCCTTTGTGAACAAAAAGGCCCTTAAAGTGTTTTGGAAGCTTTTTTGTTTTTATTTTCGCGGCATTTTTTTTTTTTTTTTTTTTTTTTGAGGAAAGACAACCAAATTTTTTTCTTCGGTTATTTGCCGATATTTTTAAACTGTTACACAAAATTCAAATAGTTCAATTCACGAACTATTGAATTGATATATATAGTATCGCGAATGTGCGTTCTCTGAGGTGCGTTCGCAAAAAAGGTTTGCAAGAAATAGAAAAATATGTTCTAAAAGCTTTTGCTAAAATTTTTTTAGCTATTTTACTATTTTATCAGTAGATTGAGTTAATCATTACTATTTAAATGGCAAAATGCCGCCCCTAGGTTGTGACGTCCGGTGCGAATGCAGCTTTCGTTAAATTTTGTCAGTTTTCTACACATTTTTGCTTTTTCAGGTTGGGATAAAGTTAATTTTATGATTCACATTGCATAATTCTGGCTAAAAAATGCGTGTTTATTTCTAATCGGCTATAAACTTTCATGTGGTAGCATTGATATATATAGATATTAGGCCGGGTCGATTTGTGGAGAGGCAAAAAAATCGCCCATTGCTCAGTGAAAATCATATTCTAGGGATCAAAATAAGAAACTTTGCCCGGGGAACTATACCTCTAAAACGAATTCTAATGCCCCAACCTTTCCGTAGGGTCAAATTTTGAATCCCTCTTTGACCCATTTAGAGTGCCCCAATCGAGTCCAAATGTGTGACCGACCCCCACCAACCTTGGAGGGCCGATCCACCCATGCCAGTGGCACACCTCCTGGAACCCCCTGGGGGTTCCCCATACAAACATTTTAAAAATCACAATTTTTGGCACTTTCATGGAAAAATCAGCGAAATGGGGTCGCCACTGGCATGGAAGGATCAGCCCTCCAAAGTTAGTGGGTGTCGGTCATACATTTGGACTCGATTGGGGCACTCTAAATGGGTCAAAGAAGGAGTTTTCAAAATTTGACCCTACGGAAAAGTTGGGGCATTAGAATTCGTTTTAAAGGTATAGTTCCTCCGGCAAAGTTTCTTATTTGATCCCTAAAATACGATTTTCACTGAGCAATGGGCGATCGATCCGCCCTAATATATATTTATCAATAAGTGTTAACAAACCAAAATTACAAGAAATTCGTACATCTGAAACTAGACAAGTTTCTCAAGTTTCCATAGCATCCAACCTTTTCAATTGGTTCCACCCCTTTGAATGTCCTAATATTTATGTTTAAACTGATTTTTTTATTGTAGTTAATTTTAATTTTTTAAATGTCTTTGTTTTTTCCTTGCTTAGATCCATTTCCACCCATGTTACCAATACCGATGCCACGTCATGTTATTATGCCGCCACGTGTTACCTTGCCAGGAGTTGAGGCAACGCTACAAAATGATGATCTCTGGAAGCAATTTCATCAAATCGGCACCGAAATGATTATAACCAAGAGTGGGAGGTAAGTTTGACAATTACTAAATACGAATTTTTATAAAAAACAAAGTCTAGGAATTTTAATGAAGGACTTAAGCTATATTGAATAATTCACATGCGGTAAAAAAAAACATTTCCCTGCCAAACAAGCAATCGACTCACCGGATGCTAAACACAATCTTTCAATTGCATGTCATAAAACATAGGCGCCAGCGTCCTTTTTAACAATGACCGAAAAATCGTGCCTAAACAACTATTGGTATTTTCCATGTCAACAAGACGGGGAGGGGGACGGAAAAGAATCTGATTTTTATGAGTGCATTAGCACATTCCTCACAACGAACGATCGCTCGTTCGTTCGGCTGATCCTCGTGTCGTTGTTGACGACGAGCACTGGTATTTAGACAGGATATTTGTAGAGCTCTCAAAGCCAGTCAGGAGCAGCGACTCATTAGGCATAGGCGCCTGCAAATTGTTTACTGCGACGGCGCGACAAGATTTTTCACACAAACCAAAAATGCAAAATAATTGATGATGGAAAAAGTAGCAGGTAGCTTTCACAGTGCGCGGAAGAGCAAAGGGAAAAAAGTAAGAGATTTTTTTCTTAATACAAAAAATGTGTGAAGAAACACTTGTTGCCAGCAACAGCAGCAAGTCACTAAAAGCGCGCAATCTGAGTCACGATCGATTCAACCAGCGTTTGTTTAAGGGCACACTTGATCAATGTGATCAGCTGCTCGTTGGCATTATTTATGGCTCAAAGCGCTGTTGGAAGTCATGCCATTTTGTCGATGGTGAGCTCAAAATCTTGCTTAGCAATGAACAAACGCATAAATCTCTTTTGGACCAAGGCTGCCGAAGGCCAAGTCAGAGTTCATTTTATGACTTGAGATCTGATCTCGCGCATCTGACAGTGGCGCCAGTTTTATTTGGAGTTTAGTTTTTTTCCTCCTACTCTTCGTACTTATACCTAAACCACGACTTGGCCGGCCAGCTTTTTGACAATATTACCGACATGTCATCACAACTAGCGACAGATACGAGCAAGTTCACACTTTTTAGAAAACATTTTGATGCATGTTACGATAAGACACACACACAGTAGAAGATGTCCGATTGTATGGCCATTCAATGAATTGTGGAATGAATCTTTATGGAATTGTGTGAAGGCATACAAAAGGCATTTCCCTACCGTTGGTAGTAGTCGTAATGTTGAATTTGCTTAATTGAAACTAATTTTTTCTAAGCCCAAATGCTATCCAAAAATTTCTCACAACATTACATTTTCATATCGCGTCCAACATCACATCGCAGCACATTGAAACCCAAAACCTAATGAATAATTCAATAATTGATGATATGGTAGAGATTTTTGGCTACCAAAATAGAATAGTTTCGTTGATCAGTAGAAAAATTGGAGTTTTTGTGATATTTTTTGAGTTAATTGTGAGGCGCCAGCCACTGTTTGCTGGATATCGTTTGATCTTTTCGACATGATCTGAGAAGAAGTCAGTGGTTATTAATTTTTTTTTTATGTTTTTTTGACAAAAACATACAAAGTTTATTATTAATTAATCACTGGTCAAAGCATTTATAGCGAATCATACACAATATTTGTATGCATTGACTGGCGCCAGTCAAAGATGCTACCTGCTGTGCCAAGTGCATCGACAACTGTTTGTTTTTTTCTCCTAATTATAGTTCCTTTTTTGGTTAGAACAATACGAGCATTCCTTGTGTGTGTGTGTGTGCGCGCGCTCCTTTGGAAAAATAAACAAACTTGAGCTGTGAGCCTATCTTACAATATGGCAAAATTAAATATTTGTAGCGCTCTTGATTTTTCCTTGATATACTATATGTAAGTCGGTTCTGTGATGATTTATTTATTTGCTCTATGGCCGCTTCAAGGTTTTTCTTACCAGCATCACTTGACTTTGCAGCATTCTGTAATCTATGTTTACTCCTGCTTATCGTCTGTATTGCGTAGTTTTATTTATTTATTTTCTTATGATTGCTTAAGTTGTAAGATCTTTACTTTTAATATTTCCCTATTAATCTATTTTTTCTGTTTTTTGTTTGTTTTTTTTTTCTCCTACGCAGACGCATGTTTCCATCTATGCGTCTTTCGCTCTCTGGACTCGAAGACGAATCCAACTATTGTGTGCTACTCGAAATGGTGCCGATTGGCGATTGCCGTTATAAATTCTCCGGCTCACAATGGGTACCAGCTGGTGGCGCTGAGCCACAGAGTCCACAACGCATGTACTTGCATCCGGATAGTCCAGCCACTGGTGCGCATTGGCAAGCACAACCGATCCTATTTAACAAAGTGAAGTTGACAAATAATACGCTGGATAACAATGGACATGTAAGTATCCAGCCGTTACAAGAGAAAGAGGATTCATTGAGCTGTATCTTTATTGACAAACAAAGACATCGTAAAGAGCAGCTGGTGGAATTGATGTTACTTTAAGGTGTTTTTGTAGTGTATCATTCATTAGCTAGTTTTGACTTGAATATAAAAAAGCTGCTCAGAACAGCGTTTATGTAGTTGAACTAATTTATATTTGAAGCCTTGGTGAGAAGATTGTTTTTCTCCTTTTAACTCAAGTCGCTTTATGTTACCATCTCAGAGGCATTGAGCTTTTTCTTTTGCCAGGAATGTCAAAGTTCACTTTTTTGATTTATAATAAGGTTGGGATAGGTTAGATTAAGGTCAACTTTCACTTAGATCAGAGGATTGTTCCATTGTGATACCACTTTTTTGAATTAGAAGGGAATAATGTTTAAAACGTATGTAGAAAAATATTGAATCCGAGGCAAGTGTTACCAACGCCTGTAAAAAAAGCTAAAGGCGCCCCCGTTCGAGTTCGATCATGCGCCCCAAAAATTTTAATACCCTACATTTTATATTAAAATAATTTAATTTGTGTACGAAATAAAAATGTTGTACATTGAGGTTGTTTTGTGTTTTATTTGATAAACTAGCTGAACCCGGTGTGCTTCGCTACCCCCCTCATATAAAATAAAATGAAAAGTATTTATATATTTACAAAAATTTATTTATTTAATTTAATTATTGCAATGCTTCGCCTCTTTTTTTGTTGTAAACCAATTAGAATTCAGCACTGAATCGCATGTAATTTGCTTCATGCTCCCCCTTTTTATTTTTAGACCAATCAAAAAGCAGCAATTACACAATCAGCTGTTTCGCAGTCAGTTGTGGGAGAATGAGAATGGGGTTACCCCACTCTCTATTTTAATTAACACATATTACAAAATCAGCTGTTTTGAAGACAGTGGTGGAAGAAAGAGAATGGGGCTACCCCACTATTTTAATTAATATGTATTTTAAATTTGTGGCAAAGCCGTTAATAAACGTAGTAAAAAAGTAGGTGCAGAAGTGTGCATGGTCAAAAAATATTATCATGTAATAAGTATTCCTGAGTCAAAGCTGAACGCTGTGAAAATTTAAGATCGGTTATCAGGTCCAGCCTCCATTATATCGCAAACAAAGGGGCGTGCTCCGCCCACTTTTCTTTTGGTACGTATTTCTATTCATGCCAATAACATATATAGCAAATACTGCCGCCGTTGGTCAAAAAATGCCCAAGATATGACGATTTTAAATTTTGGGTTATATGGGCGAGGCCACGCTCCTTCGTCCACTCACAACTTTATATAGTCAAGAATTTATTATTTTGTAAGAATATCCTATTGTGAAAATTTAATGACGATCGGTCCAGTAGTTCATACTATATTCCGATTTTTAATTTTCCTAAAAAGGGGCGTGGTCCCACCCACTTTTCTCCTGGTACGTATTCCTAATTATGCCAATACCATGTGTACCAAATAGCATCAACGTAGGTAAAAAAATGCCCAAAATATGGCGATTTAAATTTTTGGGTTATATGGACAGTGCCACGCCCCTTTGTCCAATAAAAACTTCATATAGCCTATTATTCTTTCCAGAGTCATAGTAAAATGATGTGAAAGTTTCAGGAAGATCGGTCCAAGGGTTTGGCCTCCTATAAAGCACAAACAAACAAACAAACAGACAGACAGACATTCATTTTTATATATATAGATTGAAAGCAGATTAATTATAATTAAAGTAAAATGGGGCGAAAAAGGGGGATTTGGTAATAAAAAAATTTATGGCTACCTTACCTGTAGATAAAAAGTATATAAAACTTTAGGTAAGTACATATTACAAAAAATGTATTTTGTATAGCAAACATTGTTAGTGGTATAAGTAAGTATCTGAATTAAAAAAGGGGGCGGTGAAGTGGGTGTGGTTCATAGTAATATGGCGAAGTTAACAGTATTAAGAGCAATATACTACCAAATAAAAAATAATCCGTTGGAAGGAACAAATTTGTACAGAGAGCAAAAAGTTTAAATCTTAAATTTGGCGTGAAAAGGGGCGTGAAAGGGGGCGTGGCGTAAGAAATGTTTATTTCTACCTCGCCTGGAGTATAATGTGTATACAATTTGAAGTGAATCTGTTAAAAACTATATGGGAGCAATTACATAATTTTAAAAAAGTGGGCGTTAAAGTGGGCGTTAAAGTGGGCGTGGTCGAAAAAAGTACCCTATTAATCATGCCAGAGTCCCAGTTAAATGCTGTGAAAATTTCAGGAAGATCAGTCCAGAGGTTTGGTCTCCTATAAGGTACAAACAAACAAACAAACAAATAAACAAACAGACATTCCATTTTATTTATATAGATAGCATGGATATTAAACCACTGATGCTCAAACTCGAACAAATGTGCAGATAAGTTTTTCTGCTTTCACACGTTTATAAAGCTAACGCACAGCGTTGCCAGACGTTTTTTTTTAAACTGTATTTTCAACAAAAAAACTGTAACCTCAAAAAAACCAAGTTTAATTTTATTGGTATTCATTTATTTATTTTTAAAATAATGATAGTTGTTTTTTGTTTGATTTGCTTTGACATTTCATTATGGATCGACTTACACCAGAGCAACACGTGTAAATTGTGGAAATTGTTAATCAAAATAATGGTTCTGTTCGTCAAACTTATCGTGCACTTCATCCATTTTATGGCGTGCATAATCGTCCTTCAGAGCCGCTAATTCGAAGAACAATGGATCGTTTTCAGACCACATTTACTGTTACTGATAATGTGCATCCCGTGAGACGCCGAACAGTGAGCACTGAAGAATCTGTAGCCACTGTACAGGAAAGCATTGAAGATGATCCTAATCAATCAATTCGTTGCCGTTCTCAGCAACTGGGGTTGTGTCCTTCCACTTTATGGAAGATTTTACGAAAAGATCTTGGCTTAAAACCTTTCAAGATTCAACTTGTGCAGGAATTAAAGCCAAACGACCATCGTATGCGCCGCCAATTCGGCGAATGGGCTGAAGCACAAATTGATATTGATTTTGAATTTCCATGGAAAATTTTATTTCCCGATGAAGCCCATTTTTGGTTGAATGGGTACGTAAATAAACAGAATCGTCATATTTGGAGAGAGGAGAATCCACAAGCTTTTGTCGAAACACCATTACATCCACAGAAAATTACTGTCTGGTGCGCTTTATGGGCTGGCGGAGTCATTGGCCCATATGTCTTCAAAAACGATGATGGTCAGAATGTTACTGTCAATGGTGAACGGTAAAGGAACATGATTCGAAGTTTTTCGTACCTCAATTAGCTGGCATTAATCTTGCTGATATGTGGTTCCAACAGGACGGAACCACATGCCGCACAGCGGGCGCTACAGTTGATTTAGTCAAGGAAACTTTTGACGAAAAAATAATTTCACGAAATTGCCCAATTAATTGGCCTCCAAGATCGTGTGATTTAACCCCATTGGATTATTTTCTTTGGGGTTATGTAAAGTCACTTGTCTACGTCGATAAACCACAAACAATTGAACACCTGGAAATCAACATTCGAAGAGTTATCGGCGAGATACGGCCGCAAATGCTGCGAAAATTTTGTGAAAATTGGTGTTCCAGATTGCGCCTTGTACACGCCAGTGGTGGCGGCCACATGTCCGAAATCATATTTAAACATTAATGTCATAAAATTGTCTATCCAATAAAGCCCATTTTATTGATGTTAAAAATATTGCTGTTTTATTATGATTTAAACTTGTATCACTCTATAAAAAAAAACCCTTTATAACCAGGGGTGAAAAAACATGCGGAGATATTTGCCCAAAAATAAAATTTTAAAACTGTAGGGAAACGAAGTTTCGCGATAAATAATAACTAAAAATCATTAAAAATTCCCAAAAAAAAACCCGCATGAATTAAAAAATACCATGCAGAATTAAAAATTCCCAAAAAAAATCTCACGTGAATTAAAAAATACCATGCTGAATAAAAAAATACCATGGGAATTTTTATTTCCCACGGCAATTAAAAATTCCCAAATATGGCATTTTTCTACTAAAGGTGGCAACCATGAGTCAAGTTAAAGATGTAGGTTTGTTGAGCACAAAATAAATGCAAAAATTACTTAATATTAATTGTAAATTTGTTACGGGTTTTTTTTCTCATGTAATCCATGTAAGCCAAGACTAGCATCGCGGATGCTCAGCCAAGTGGAAAAAAAGTAAAAAAGTGGTTTTATCGAGTTTAATGTTTAAAAAGACATTGGTTTTTGATTTTGTGTTGTTTTAAACAAGATTTAAAATTTTTCGATAATTTACTTATTCGAACTTTGTCCTCTGAAATTTTGCAAACCCTTTCATTTTGTCAGTAGGAACAATTTTAGGGGTTGGCGCACAGTGCGTCTCATTGACAAAAATCAAAATTTTTATGACTCGAAACTTGGCATTATTGGTATTAATCGGCAGGTAATTGCATAGATAAGACATAAACAAAATGTTTAGGGAAAGACTCAGTTTTAGCTACGCTGTGACACTTATAAGTTTAGATAAAAAAATCGTGTTTTGTTCAATTTGTTTTGGGTTTTCTTAAACAAATAATTGTCAAAAATTTGTGTTTTTACTAAATTGAGCCAAATAAATTTTTTTATTATAAAAAATAATTGAGTGATTTTAATATATAATATTAGCTGCGTTCCTTTCACCTTAATATTATCGCGATAACAAATTTTCTCAAGGAACGGCAAGAAAAACGACTCGAAGAGGGCACTACCGTTGCAGTCAAAATTAAATTCAAACAAGCAATCATGATACCATAACTATTGGGTGTCATGAGAACGTGTGTCGTTCAAAACTGTTGTGAACTTTTATGGTAGCGATACCTTAGTGGACGATGTTTTTCTCCGAATGTATTTTACTCTAAACGTCAGAAAAATTGAAAATTATTTAATTTAATTATTAATATTATGCAATTATATAAATAGTTTAAGTGCAATTGTTGGCTCCACTGAATGCGTCCAATGTGTGTGACACACGCGGTTTGTTTTGTTTTCTTTTGTTTAACATTCGATGGACGCAGCTCGTGAGAAAATAGGTAGCTGTCATGGCTACCTAATAGTCATCGTATCAAACAAACAAATAATTCAAAAAATTAAATGACAGCTCATAAAAATATACAAGTGCGGCACCTGTGTTTCAAATTTTTTAAAGGCTATATCACAATTTTATATGGATAGCAAAAATAATCCTATTTGTTATAGGATTATTTTTTTGTTTTTGCTTTGCATGTAAAAATAAATAATCTGGATTATTTTGAAGCGAATGGAACGCAGCTATTATCTAATGAAAAATTTTAGAAATTGGCAAATTTTGATGAAAAAAAAAAAAAATCTTATAAAAATAAGTGCCATTTTTTCTGTAATCTACTAATATAGATTCTATTTAACCAGGAACTGTAAATAACTTTTCCTACTTCGTCCTACAAATATATATTTTTTTGTGATTATATATATTTTTTCATGCTTTTAATCATGCTTCAAATGAAAAATGGTCATACAAAAGCAAGTAAAAAAATAATATAGGTCCTAAGGAGGTACTCCTAGAGTCTTACCGATTTCGACCATTTTCAGTACACATCTGTTACTCTCTTTGACTACCGTTCAGACTAATTTTTGTTAAGATCAGTCAACCTTTGTATGCACCTCCCATACAAAATCAAGTAAAAAATTGATATGGGTGCAAGGGAGGTACCCCTAGGTTCTAACCGATTTCGACAATTTTTGAAATTTTTATTAACTGGCTTTAACTAATTAGGCATACAAAATTTCATTATCATAGGAGCACTCCTTCTATATTTGTCCATCGCTTATATGGAGACAGTTCACTGTGCAGCGTCATCGATTTCTTAGGAAATACATTTTGCATAACAAAGATCCATATCCTTTTATAAAATACCATAATACATTTATGTTCTCAAAATACCTCGCAGTGAAAATGTTGACTTAAACCCTTTGCCACTATATTTTTTTAATTAAGTTTTGTAAAGACATTTTTGATAGTAATTACCTGTGTCTTAAGAAATTTGTAACTCTTTCAATACAGATTGTTTTGGCCAGCATGCACAAATATCAGCCACGCCTACATGTGATACGTACAGCTGATCTCACACAGATACCGTGGGCGCCGCAACAAGCTTTTGTCTTTCCCGAGACCGAATTCGTAGCTGTAACAGCCTATCAGGTGAGTGATTGGAAAGTAAAACAGCACCAACAAAATCTCAAACTTCATTCATGATTTGCCAATTTTTGTTCGCTTCAAGGGGCAGATTAAATTTTTTTCGTTTCTACAACCACAGTCAGTGTTGCCATGAATCACCCACTTGAATGGAACCACTTGAAATCTTTAATTATTTAATTTGAGTCAAATGCAGACGAACCTTATTTGATACCGAGCTGAGATGAATAGCTAAGACAAAGACACAGCGGTGGGTCTGTACAAATTAGCCTTCAACGCCCACCGAGGATAAAATGTATTGAACTACATGCAGTTTTTCAATGTCTAGTTAAAGTACAGCAAGAGCAAATGATGGTGCAACACTTTAGTTTGAATGCTTGCTGAGTATTTGTTTGACGGTGTTTAGTTTTTTTTTTTTTTGGGTTTTTTGCTTATTACATTTAATGTGCCTAACTAGCTGACTGTCCTAACTAACTGACAGAAAGTCATTCATGACGCCAGTCTGTTGGCTACTAATTAGCTAGTTCTTTTTTTTCTCTTCACTGTCTTGCCTGAGCAACACAAAGTTGTCATGTCATCGTCATCTTCATCTTCAGCTTCATCGTCAGCTTCAAATTCAGCTACGTTTTGTGTATCGAGAGCCTCTTGATGTACCGTTTAAGTCGTCCTGCTGTCATTTTTACATTTTCAAGTAGTTTCAAGTTGTTAACTTTGACAATTTTTCTTACGCTTCGCCTGAGAAACTGGCGCCATTGAATGTTTGTTTGTGTTGTTTTTTTTTAAGATCTTAATTTTAATCAATGAATGACTTTTTTGATGTTTTTTTTTTTGTTTTCTGTTTTGCCCAGAATGATCGCATCACAAAACTGAAGATCGACAACAATCCGTTTGCCAAAGGTTTCCGCGAAACTGGTCAATCGCGTTGCAAACGCAAAATGTCTTCATCACCTCTGCATGAAGATCAGCAGCAAGATCAGGGCGATCTTCAGCGAGCCACTGGGAACAATGTGTCGCCAACAAAATCGGCAACAGCAACCTCAACAGCAATTTGCTCATCCGATAAGCCAGCGACGACGCAACAAATGCTTAACGACTTGGATGATGGCCCTCGAATTAAGCGCATGAGATCAAATGGTTCCGCATGCTCGATATCATCGTTCGAAGAAGTCGTTGTTGGTGGTGGTGGTGGTGGTGGCGGTGCAGACTTTAGTTCGAACAACTCAATGTCGAGTGGCAACAGTTCGCCAAACCCAGCCACAACAGCAGCAGCTATACCGCCATTAGTCGCCACCAACAGCAACAGCAACATAAACCTGAACAGTCCGCATCATCTAGACATTGGTGGCACATCAACGTCCTCTGCCTTTATGCACCACTTCCAGCAAAACATGCAAACTTTATTGCGTCCTTCATTGGTCGATTTGGCGTGTTCGTATTTTGGACGTCCACAGCCCATGTATGCGCAGCACATCTACAACAACAATGTGGCATTTGTGGGTAGCAGAGAAATGACGCATGACTTTGGCATTGGCCTTGGTGGTATAGGTGCTGGTGACGGAGCAGCCATTGCAATGCACTTGCCTGAGCACCTGTCGCTGCCACTTGCTGTGGAAGTGTCCAGCTTAGCCAAAACCCCCAACAACAACTCAGCAACAATACCCACCAACAGCCTGGCACCGGAACATATTGTGGAATCTTACTCTGGTGACCAGCTTTCGATTAAAGAAACATCTGCCCTCACAAGGACACCTGCAAAGAAGAAAGGTTTTAGCATATCCGCCATATTAGATGGCAGTAGTTAGATGGACAACCTTAATAAAACCATCTATGTATATAACACAGTCCAACAGCCAAAAAAAGTACAGATTTCGACCAACGATTTCTGGTAGAGAAGATTTAAAACAAATTACATGTGTATCAGCGATTTAAAAGATTACTTCTGAACAGGTCCGTAGCCAGGGGGGTAGTTTTTGGGGTTCAAACCCCTCGCCCCCCTGTCAATAGGATCCGAAGCTATAATAAATAATATTAATTCAAATTCTATCTAAAGCAAAAATGATATTTTTATTATTAAAGGGCTGATTGCAAAATCATGTCACATGAATTCCAAAATTCATATTCTCTCTCCATTCTATAACTGGATTCTAAGCCAGTAGTCATCAACGCAGGGCTCAAACAACTACAAAGAGAGCTTTCCGAGTGCACAGCTTTACACTGAAACAATAAGTTGTTAAAAGCTCTCGCACCATTTGATGCAAGGAAATTTTGCCGAGTGTTGGTTCTTTAATACAACGTTTTCTTTTTTATGTTTGTGTTTTTTTTTTTCGCTAACTTAACAAAGAAAAAAACAAAAAGGTAAAAGTGTTGAATAGAATTTATAATGTTTTTTTTTATATCTATATAATATATTTGTGATGTAATTTTTTATTTAAATTTGTAATGTTTTATATTGTTTTATTTTAGTTTTAATGACAGATTTGAATTAGAAACATTGGAAGATATTTAAGTACATCCATAAGTAAGACAGCGTGAAACACCCTTACCGCGTGTTCGCTGACTTAAAATTTAAAGCGAAATGTTTAAAAACAAAGTTTTACGCAGTGTACAAACACAGCGAGCCGCTTGCTACTTCGCGTGCAACAGCACAAAATCACACGACGACCGCGTGTTATGGGAAAACACGCGTGTTATGGGAAAATGGAAGTTACTGACCAACGCCGTATGTATGGGGGGTTCAGGGGTTCAAACGCCCCCTTAGCAATTTAACATATTTTTATATATTAAATAAAAGCACAGATATTCCAAATTATTTAATAAACATAAAATGAAGAAAAATCGAAAATTGTTCAATGTACATGCTTACAGGTCTATTCTGGCGAAGTATCAATTGTTACCCAGTATTTTTATTATTTCCATGTGTTTGCAGTAATTTTGTGATTTCAAAACAAAATTTGAAGCTCAAAAATAATAAATTTTGGTAGAAATTGTCACCTGCTTTTCAGATAGTCACAATTTCATTCAAAAATTTTGTTTTTTGAGCGTCAAAATTTGTTTTGAAATCACAAAATTACAGCAAACACATTGAAATAATAAAAATATTGAGTAATAATTGATACTTTCACAGAATAGACCCGTTAGTTTGTTTAGCAGACATTGAGTTAAAAACAATACAATATAAATGGTTTTCTTAATTGTTTCCCTATGTTTGTTGCTTACGTACTAGCGTTTGCAGAATGTATACATATAAATTGAACAAAATTATTCTAAGCCCGTCTGTGAAATTCAAATGATCATAGCAATGCTTCATTGTTCGTTAAATTACACTGTAGGCAAGTTTTCAACTTTTGAAAAGACACAAAAAAATTCTGAGACACGAAGTCTTATTTTTCGGTCGTAGAATTTAGTGGCATATTCAGTTTTTCCAAATCAGATCAAATTCTGAAAGAATTAGAGCCAATCTTTTTTTGCAGGTAAATTTGTGTTGCGTCAGTTTATTTTTAGACATCAGCCCTTATAAGGACGAATTTATAGTGCACTGAGCACCACTTCGAGTATCTAAGTTTTCACGAAATTTTCTTTAAGTGGTTTGATTGCATTATTATGAGCACTTGATCGTGTTGTTGTGAGCCTTTTCAATGAAATTCCAGTATTATTTATTAAAACATCCCATCGGTGTGTTGAGCCAGCAAAAATGAAAATAACCTTTCTAGAGTTTTAACAAAGTAACACATGCTGCATCTACAGCAAATGCGTAAACACCACATAAATTTATAGAATGGTTTACGCATCCATTGAAAACAGCTTTGAGGTTCTTACTTTTTATGATGGCTTGTACACCACCATATAAACCAGCCATGGCAGCTACATTTCGAAGCACTGAGCTCGGCACATCATGATATATAGTCCATAATTTTTAAGTTTCTCTAAAATCGCTTGGCTAAGATTAAGTGCTTAGTACTTCCTTTACTTCAACTTTTTTATTTGATATTGTGACGTATCGAATAATTTCAGATATTGATAAGAAATAATAAATAGGAGTTAAATTTTGAATGAGCTTTTGAGAAAATTGAATAGAATTTAATTATTTCAACGATTTTATTTCTTTTAAAATTAAAAAAAAACCCCGAATGGTGTCACCTCTAAAATGGTGTCACCCGGGGCGGGTCGCTCCCTTCTAAGAATGCCTCTGTTTTAGATCATTTCACTTTTTATAACTAGTACACCAGCCAATATTTTTACAAAAAACTCGATTTTTAGAGGTTATTTCAAACCATTGCAGCTCAAGGATGGCTATCGCTAGAGTCGAAATATTTGGGGAATCATCATAACATAAGCCAAGGATTATTTAAGGCGTCTTAATGTATATATATGTTTTTCGTTTTAAAATGCCTGTTTTCGTTATTTCACGTAACCCCCCGTCAAACACATATTCTGAAACCTTCGAAAAAACACATATGCCTGGCCAGACCCCATATACGTTTTTCTGCATTTGCATGGCAAAAAGGGTACCGTAACTTTGAATTTCTAAGTATGCTCGTTTATTATTTTTGTCTTTAGACTTTTTTATGATTTGCTGATATATGTAGCTACCTAAATGTAAAAAAAAATTTATTCATTTTGTGGAATGCATGAAAAACAAGTGTAATCAACTTTAGAATGTTGTTGGCACACAGGATTAGTGCATGTGGTACAGTAAAAACGTGTCTTCCTACGCATCTTTTCGTCTTGCGTGGCACAAATTCTGCAATCTTTTCTGGAATTCAGTGTACTAGGGCCACTTTGTTGGTTAGGCAGCATGTTGCTGGGAATATTCAACGGCCTTCCAAAGAAAGATTCAATGGCCAAACGGGTTGAATGTTGTCCCAAAATGTGGTTGTTGTTCATGCGATTTTCAGTATTAGCAAGCACCAATTGTTTAGTCAGCGTGTTCAAGAACATTCGTCGCTTCTCTTTTTTGGTTCCTTCTGTATTTTCATTGCATATGATGTAAGCGGCTAATCCCATGACGTCTATCATGTTGCAAAAAAATGCTAATGGCCAACGTCTGGTTGACCGTTTTGTGGAGTAATTCGTTACCATTTGGTCCATTGTATCTACGCCGGCCTTTGTTGAATAGTAAAATAATATAGCTTCCGGTTTTTTTGCTACGCCTTCAACTTTCTCGGTGTTGTGCACAGTGGATATTAGATTTACTGCTTTGTTCTTCTTTGCAACGTAGCTGCACAGTGATACAAGGTTATCATAGAAACCGAACACAGATGAAAGCACTGGCCGTTTGCTGTCTTTTTTCACTTCTTTGGGAAGACAAATTTTGTTGGATCTAATGGTGCCAACGTATGCTAGTCCAATCGACGAAAGACGTTTAGCTGCGTGTAATGTTGTAAAGAAGTTATCAGCAACATTTTCGCCTTGGCTTGTCTCTCGTTGTTCTCCCTCTTTACCGGTGTACAGTTTTCCTTGCAACGGATATTTGGTTTTCGCATCGCATGCCCACCATACTTTTATGCCATACTTTACGGGCTTTAATGGGATGTATTGCGTGAACTTTGTGCGCCCACGGTATGGAAATAGCTGCTCATCGATTGTTACACTTTCGTATGCATAGTATTATGACTGACATCAAAAGCCAATAGTATCCCAATAAAAGCGTCAAGCTCAACACTTGTCATATCAACCCATACTCGTGGTGTGCAGTTTGCATGTTCTGCGTTCCATTTGCGTGTAACTTTTTCTCCATATAGATTTGTTTGTGTTACGATGATGAACGTAATATTCGGTGAAAAGAAAAGCTTGAACACCTCAAGCGAAGTGGTCAGGTTTGTTTTTGGTCCACCTCTGAAACGCATGATGTTGTGCTGGCGGAATCTCACTGTAGCGGGTTCAGCTGTACTCCATGGTACTTGGTACCATCTTTTCCAAGCAAAAAACCGTCTGCAGCTTGAGTTGGTGCATTCTCACTTTCTTCTTCGGATTCTTCATCGCTGTCAAATATTTCATTTGCTTCAATTTCCAATTCATATTGAATGTCTGAGGCGTCATCTTCGGGCACAAAATCTGTGTTTTCACCGCTTTGGTCTTCAAATAAATCTAGTTCTTCGTCTGCTTCTGTGTGAAGTGCGAAATCACGCTGTAACGCTGATGATAGTTGTTGTTGGAAATTAATAGTAAGGCTGCCTGTACGCAAGCGCGTATTGTACACAAATTCTAAATCCTCTGCCCATTGGCGTCAGAAGCGGGAGGCAAGGGGGGCAGCTGCCCCCTCCACTTTTTTAGCTAGATAAACAATTTAAAAGGAAAACTTCAAAAGTTATTCAAAATATCAGTTTTTTTACAACGATAATATTTTTGTATTATATATTTTCCTCTTCTTTCTCTCTTCTTCATAAGCATGCTTGCGGATAACCATTTTCTTTCTCTGTGTTTGCAAAAAGATAGAACAAAATGTAGAGTTTCTACTGCAAACCCACTACTTCAGTTGAATAGCACCCTTAAGTATGTAGCTTAATGCTTGTTAATTTTGCAACTCTGGTAAGAAAAAATTTGACATGTTCTTAGGGGCTTTCCATATTGGACGACATGTTGTACGATAAGTTAGATGGAAAACTAATGGGACTATTTGATTGAGCGTTCGAACGATCCAACTTGTAAAGCAATATCATAATTGCAAGCTCTCAAGCAGAACACATCCGGCTAATAGCTAAGCAACTTTTAGATGCCCTAACAATTGAGCAGTAATTTTACATAGTTATACAATATTGTACAATCGGCAGAAAAAAACCAAAAATTTCTACTAACGTTTTAGCCTACGCATGGTACTACATGTTGTACAATCTGCCATATTGGTCCAATGTTTTGGACCATGCGAAAGCCCATACTGTGAATTAGCTGATGAAAATCCACATCGACGCTTTGAAGAAACATCAAATCCGGTTCCTTCAGTACAGTTGCCATTATATGATTGGCTACGAAAAGATTATTTCGAAATTTTAGATCTTCTCTCAAATGAGATAACGGCTAGATTCGATCAAACAGGTTGATATTTTACTTTTTTTTTATTTTTGCAAGTTTACACCAGCTTCACTCAACCGACTCACTTTGATCAATCGCGTCGGAAGCGAATTTCATCTGGGGGGGCAGTACAAATGGGGGGGGCAGTACAAATGGTGGTGCAAAAAAAGTTCACTAAAATTTCTTCACATGAAACATGAAGAAGAGAGAAAGAAGAGGAAAATATATAATACAAAAATATTATCGTTGTAAAAAAACTGATATTTTGAATAACTTTTCCTTTTAAATTGTTTATCTAGCTAAAAAAGTGGGGGGGGCAACTGCCCACCTTGCCCCCCCGCTTCCGACGCCAAATATATAATACAAAAATATTATCGTTGTAAAAAAACTGATATTTTGAATAACTTTTCCTTTTAAATTGTTTATCTAGCTAAAAAAGTGGGGGGGAAACTGCCCACCTTGCCCCCCGCTTCCGACGCCAATGACTTTGATTTAACATTCTGTGAGTCGGTTGAGTGAAGCTAGTGTAAACTGGCACTTTGTAAATCTTATTGTACATTTAAACAGATCTTGACACTCTGGAATCGTTGGAAAATATTGTAATCGAAGCCTTCAACGGAAAAGTGCCTTCTGAACAAAATCTAAAAACAAAACTAGATCTTTATGCAGATGACTTTTTTGCAGATGAAATTGCTGAATCAATTGCATGGCCCAACACCTTGAAATTGTAGTGGCATTGTATCCCAGTTTGCGAAAAATTCGGATACTGTAAAAAAACTATTAAATGAAGTTGAAAAACTTATTGCTTTGCTTTTGACTGTGCCTGCATCAGCAGCTTCATCTGAGCGTTCTTTTAGTGCACTAAGACGACTTAAAACGTATCTTCGAGCAACTATGACACAGAAACGACTCACTCATGCGGCACTTATACACATTCACAGAAATAAAAACGAAGAATTGAATTCGATGAAGGTGGTGAAAGAGTTTGTTTCTCGCAAGGACAGAAAGAAATTTTTTGGAATAATTTAAATTGATAAAACTTTTTGTACCTTATTGCATTTAAACCATGTAAATATATACCTAGTCTTGCTTTATAAAAGCAACCATTATTTCTTATATTTTCCTTTAAAGAATGATCTCTAATATTGAAATTGGAAGAACTTTTAAAAATAATGAAATTTTAAGATTTTTTATATATTTTTATATTTTTTTTTTTTATTTTAAACTAAAATAAAAAATTTGTTTATTCACATTCATGTTTCTTTGAAGAAATTTTGGTGAATTTTTTTTTTGCACCACCATTTGTACTGCCCCCCCATTCTTACTGCCCCCCCCCCCCCCAGATGAAATTAGCTTCCGACGCGCTTGCCTCTGCCATAACAATAGTAATAATTTCACTTTAGTTTCCGCACAAAAAATTTATATTTCGGACTGTCGATGTTGTATGTTCAGCATTCAATAATAAACTAACTGAACTCAAAACCAAAATCTCAAACGAAAGAAAGAAATAAGAGAAAAATGAACACAAAAACTGCCTGGAAGCAAACATCTGCATTGAATTCACATAAAAACAACCCAAAATATAAAAAAATACCTGGAAACAACAATTTGCATTGTATTTGCGGAAAAATAACCAAAAATGTGTATAAAAATAATTTATTTCATACAAATTGTATAGGGGTCTGGCCAGGCATATGTGTTTGTTCGAGGGGGACTTTATTTGCAGTTTTTTCGTGATGGAACGATATTTTAGAATTTTTTCAAAAAATAGAAAGCCAACAATATTTTAGGTGGCTACCGGGAAATGCAGGTATCTACCTAAACTAGAAGTATGTTTAATTAACGCTCAAAAATAAAATATGCCTGGCCAGAACCATGTGTTTGTCCAAGGGTTAAATAAATACTTGTCGTCCTGCTCTAAATGAAACGATTGAATCGATTTTTTTATATTTTGCATCAGCAACCTCCCGTCCCCCATCACCCATCAGAATCTACAGCTTTGTAAACAGCTCACATTAGTTCAAATAGAAATTGAGCAGGGAAATTAACCCCATGGTATTACAATGGGCCTCATTGGCTTAAGTGTGTCTCTGAAAAGTGACAGCCACTTTAACCTAACCTAACCCCCCCCCCCCTTATGAAACACCTATCTACGGCGTTGTTCCTGACCACTGTTCTTTACCAACATCGGCTAAGGAGATTACGGATATTTTTCGATTAATTCCAAACCTACACGTAATAGTTACTGTACATAGTTAGAGTACATTTTTTCAACTTTTTTATTGTGTGGCATATCATGTTTTTACAAGAAGCCCTTCAATTACACCGTGCTGCAAGGTTGCCAGCCAAAATTCGGAACAATTCCCACAAAAATTACCTTTTTCCCAAAGTAATATAAATTAAATACCACCAAAATTCCCATGGTAAATGTAAACAAAAAAAAATCCCACAGCAATTAAAAAATACCAAAAAAAATCCCACGATCATTAAAAATTACCACAAAAATACCACGCGTTTTAAAAATACCACCAAAAATCCCATATGCATTTAAAAATCCCACAAAAAATCCCATAAGTATTAAAAAATACCACGAAAAATCCCATATGTATAAGAAATTTTGAAAAATTTAGAATACCAGAAATTTTTGCATTTATTGTCGTTGTTTCAAAACTATAACAAATAAATAACATACAAATTGTTTCTTATAAAGATAATTGTAATACATATTACATGTTTTAATCTTACAATGGCGATCGTGAATTTTATTTGTTTGTTTCCATTTTATAATTTCTAAAACGAAATTATGCTTATAAAAATAAAATAATAAAAAATAAACCAAATAAAATAAAAATATTGTTTTCAAAAATGTTTGTGGCTTGTGAGGTGATAAGCAATTAATTTTAACACAATATGATTTTTAAAAAATTAAGGTACTCATTTCTAATATCAAAAAATAAAAGTGACTTCAGAATAAAAAATAAACAAAATAAAATAAATATTAGTTTTCATAGATACTTGTGCTTTGTAAAGAGATAACCAGTTAACTTCAACAATATATGATTTTTAAAAAATGTAGGTACTTATTTCTAAGATAAAATAATATACATAATTGACTTAAGATATAAAAAATAAACAAAATAAAATAAATATAAAGTTTTCAAAAATATTTGTGCTTTGTGACTTCAGATATAAATATTTTTAATTCATTAAGAACGTTTTAGAATAATATTAGTTTTGTTTTTTGTGTTTGTATATATCAGGGATGGAAAACGTGCGAACACATTTTTAACACTTCTTTTACACTAACTATTTACAACTAAAAAACCAAAGAAATAATAGTGGTACTCATGAACGCCGTATTTGTGATGACAGGACAAAATGAACAACTGTGAGCACAACTTAAGTGAAAAGTATTCATATGTATTTTCAAAACTCCGCTGGAAACTTTAATATGCAGCTCAAATGTTTGGAATTCTATTAAAGGATACAATAACACTCTACAAAATCATGGCTTAGGTCATGTACAAAAATGGCAACATTTGACACACCGGTTTAACTTCTGTTTACATGAAAAACGAAAACAAAAAGATAACAGGCAAAATAGCACATCTCAGAATTAGCACATACAACCGTAATTAGCATGAACTGTGAATTGCCCAATTGTCTATTGTTGTTTTGTTGTATTTATATATTTCACTTTTTTTTAATCTTAAATTAATTTTATTAAGCTTAACGCTTGCATGCAGAAATGTGGAATTTTCAGAAAAGGTCAGAATTTTAAGGTCAGAATTTTTTTCAGAAAAGAATGCGCTATTAGTTTTTATGCAATTTTGTAATGTCAACTTGTTCTTAAAACAAATATGCGATTTAATCGTTTATATTAAAAGTAAGTTCGAAGAAAAGCTTTACTCTTCTGTATATATACGTCGATCATCGAATACTATGATCAAGATTTTGCTTAATAAAAGTGAAAAAAAAAATTTAAGAAAAAATTCCCAAATTCCCATGCAATTAAAAAATACCACGCTGAATTCCCACGCTAATTAAAAAATACCGCGCTGAATTAAAAAATACCATGGGAATTCCCAATAAAAAAAATTCCCAAGACGAATTAAAAATTACCACGAATGGGATTTTTCCCACAATACTGGCAACCTTGCCGTGCTGTCATATTCCCAAGTGCTGTACTTTTCACACACGAAGTTGACCATATACACAAGCAACTAGAGGCAAAAGATAGTTAAACTGCGTTCTTTCTTTTTCTCTAGAACGCACAGTGTGGGATTTGATCAATTTGGGAGGACAAAAGTAAAAAAATAATATACAAAAAAATACATTTTTTTTTTTGTTCTGGAAAACAGCTAGAACACACAGGAAGCCATGTCAAAAGTTTGAAAACGATTGCTTTATCCGATATACTTAAAACGTCTGTCGTAAAAGCCTGTATGACACTGCATTTTTTTGTCCAATTTTAGAAGGAAAAGAATAAAAACATACATAGTGCCAATTTTTGATATCTCTGCAACGTTAATATCTTATCTCTCTATTTTTATTGGCTGCGGAAGAGCTCAATCTTGTTATTGACAGTTTATATTTGATCGAAACTTAACGAGTGACGAATTGAGAGAAACGTCAAGAACAATGCACTAAAAATACAGTCCGTTCCACATTTTGTTTTCTCCAATTCATACAAAGACTATTAATATATATTAATAGTCTCTGATTCATACTACATATATACGTACTCACTCACACCAATTGAATCTGTGCATTCTAGGGAAGTCAACCCCGGGATCCCGAACGATTTAAGCTCCTTTAAATTTTCAATATTTTTTATTTGTTTATGAAATCTTTCACCATGTTCATCACTTACATGTCCAAGGTTTGGTGGAAAAAACTTCAAATGAGAGTGAAGAAAAGTCATTTTTAGGGAGATTTTGACTCCTGTAAGGAAAATTTAAAAAGATGGTTGCATAAAAAATATTAGGCATAAAATTGTTAAAGCAAATACTCGCTTTTTACCTAGGTTTTGATAGTTTTTGAGTAAATCGTCGAAGTTTTCCACATAGTTTTCACTTTTCTTGTTGCCGATAAAGCCATTGATTATAAGTTTAAAGGAATTAAAAGCTGCCTCTTCATCTACAGTAAGTTTCAATTTAAACCGTTCATCTTTCAGTATTTTTTATCTGAGGTCCGTCGAAAATGCCTTCTTTGATTTTAGCGTCGGACAGATTTGGAAAAACCAATTTTAAATGTAGAAATGCATCTCCAGATTTGTCTAATGCCTTTACGAAATTTTTTAAAAGACCTAATTTAATATGCAGTGATGACAGAATGATGCTACACTTGTCAACAAGAGAATAATATTTAATGTTTGCTGGGCCCGGTATAAAGTTAAATCTTAAAACGCGCAGCAAACATTAAATATTTTCCTCTTGTTGACAAGTGTAGCATCATTTAACTCTCATTTGGACTTCTTTTCACCAAAACCTTGGACATGTGAGTGATGATCATGGTGAAAGATTTCATCAACAAATAATAAATATTGAAAAAAGATGCCAAGGATATTGGGATGAAGCAATGATGGGAGACTACAACTGGTTTCTTATAAGAGAATTTCAAAAGAATGGCAACAAGGAAAATAGTAAAACTCTAAGCCATTTTTAAAAATAAAGATGATAAAATGCAGTTTTGCAATGTTTAGTGGTTTAAAACAAATTTTTTATTAATGGGTTGCAAAAATTTTCATTAAAAGCAGATAAAATAAAAAATTTGAAAAAAATTAAAAATGGGTGATCTCACTTTAATGTCTGTAATTTTTTTACTAGTCCATAGATTTTGTTTATTTTAAGCTTAAAAGGCTTGCAAAAGCTTATGCTGTGCAAAAAAAATGAAAATATTGTGGTCAGTTGACATATTGTCTACTTTTCAGGTGCTTAAATGAGTTTTCGACCAAAGATTTCCACAAAAAAAAAATTTTTTTTAAATATTAATTCATATCTCCATAATTATTCTTCAGATGAGGTCAATATTTATGAAAAAGTTAATGCGAATTCAATTGTCTTTTATAAAAATGTAATTTTGGTCAAATCCGTCAGTCCAAACAGAATTTATTACGAATAACGACAAGTCACCTTTTTCGAACAAAAGCAAACAAATTCTTTGGTCGAGATGTCAGAAATCTATTTATAGACAATTTTTTATAAAAGAAGATTTGGTCGCAGAGATTTTTCTGGATTTTGTAAGCTAGTGGAGTACGTAAAATGAGTTGTTGATATGTATTAGCCAAAAGTATTTATCAATGCAATGTTGTTTAACTTTGATAAACGTTTTTCAATAAAAATTAAAAAAAAACACAAAAGACAAATCGCTTTTGATATGGTCGAACTTCGACCACAGTTTATCAACAGGTCGAACTTTGACCACAGCGATGCAAGTTTATATAACTCCTTGCACTAGTGCCCAGGCTAAATAGTCTGTGTTTTTTATGCAAATAAAAAATTTATTCAATTTATCTCCTCCGACGTTTCGCTGGTTATTTTTCAGCTTCTTCAGGGAATTTTATTTATCTTAAACGAATGCAAAAAGTGATATTGTGGTACGAATATAAAAACAATAAATACAATTGATTTTTTAGACGAACAAAATTATAAGACAGAAGAACTTACAAATTTAAATTTCACATTCCTTCGATATTTGATGCTGAGGTAAAAGCAATAACCACTGCATTAGATTTTTACAAAAATTCCAGAAAGAAGTTTATTATTTGTACTGATAGCAAATCCGTCTTTGAAGCCACTAAATATATTGCCAATCAGCACGAAACGGTTATACAAATAAAACAAAACCTCATCGCAATGAATAAAAACGTAAAAATCATGTGGATTTCAGGCCATGCAGGCATTCAGGAAATGAGAACGCAGATCATGCTGCCAAATCTGTCCTTCAACACCCAGTTCATTATTTTAATCCTCGATCTAAAAACTTAATTACCAAAAGCGCTCTCGTAAAACTGCAATGTGAAATTTCATTACACTGGACCAACTACAACCACAACTACAAAAAATCCAATCCTCATAACAACCCGCTGAGGTTACCCAAAATCACCACCATTAAACAAAACAGATGCTTTACCAGAATTCGGCTGGAGCACACAATTGCCACGCATTTGTATCTTCTAAAAAAAGAACCTTAAGCCCGATGTCATTTTTGCAACGGCGCCTTACTAACAATCCCCCATATCCTCTCCAATTGCCACTCCTTAGCTTCAGTCTACTCCTCCTTCTTTTCTAACCCATCTCCATATTACTTTCTATCAAACCCTTCCGACTCCAATGTAAATATTATTTTCAGTTTTTTAAAGAAGTTAGATCTGCATAAC
Organism: Dichetophora obliterata; assembly: GCA_963920525.1. NCBI lineage: Eukaryota > Metazoa > Arthropoda > Insecta > Diptera > Sciomyzidae > Dichetophora > Dichetophora obliterata. The sequence goes on along the minus strand of OY986438.1, from coordinate 116,241,207 downwards.
AGCATTTAATATATCTACAGTGTTGCGCAAAACAATAGCAACAAAATCAGTACGCTGCTACAAAATCGTGTATCTTTTTAAATATTAGGTACACACAAAAATGATTATAGGAACCAAAGCATATATTCATACATCATATTAAAAACAAATCATATTCAAATTTGGTTTTGTTTTCTTTATTAAATTTAAAATTAATATGACTTAATTCAGTTTGAGAGCAAAACAAAAGCAACATAATTAATATTTGGTGTAAGATTCATTATTCTTGATAACCACTGCACATCTGAGCGACATCGACTCTATTAAATTAGATATGCTGGTATTAGGTATATGTTCCCAATTAAGTTTTAGGGCTTCATACAGTGCTGTCTTATTGGAATACCTTTGACCAGAAACTTTTACCTTCAAAATCTCAAAAAGATTTTCAATGGGGTTCAAGTCATTGTGACTGTGCCGGCCAATCAAGGACTTGAATCCCATTGCCTCTAATGTAATCATTGATGAGCTTTGAAGTGTACTTCGTTCACTGAAGCGACATATTCCACTCTGAATGTGGTTGCATCTTGCTTTCAAAAATGTCATTATTAAAAATCGATCCATAATTCAATCGATTTTTTGAAATGGTTCAACTTCATTATAGGAAAAACAAGTGCATACCATAATGCCACCGCCTCCGTCCTTAAAATTTATTTTGCAGTTTCGGGCTACAAGTCATGTACCTGGGTGGCGTCGTACCGTGCACATCCAATCTGAATTAATCAAGTTGAACTTTGATTCATCGCTAAAAGAACGCTTTTCGATTTTTGAACGGTACAATTTAAGTGCTTTTTTGCAAGAATGAGTCTAAAAAAACAATAAATTGTAACTTGTTGTCACAATTTCAGACAGAATTGTTTAAATTGTAGCACCTCACCTTGTTTTTTACGCTTAGCTGTAAGCAAAGGTTTCTCTGCTTACAAGATCTGTAACTTCTTTAATCGTTCTCAACGGCTCGTCATCAAACAGTGCTGTGATGGATATATCTAAATCAAGTGTCCGAACAACCTCTTTGGATGTGGCAAATTCTTTTCGTTTGAACACGCCACAAATGTTCCTGTCATCATGCAGCGATGTCTTCCGCGGCCGCTCTCTTTAATGTACCGTTGTTACGTGTTTTGTGATGGTATTTTCCTTTATTAATCTGCAAACTATTGACTGATTAATATCAAACTGTTTCACGTTAGATATTTGTGAATTTCCGTTTTTATATTCGGAAATAATTTGCAATTTAAGAGCTTCACAGTATTTAAAAAGTGCCATTATAAATGGAACAGTCAATGTCACAACTAGCGCAAAACAAAACTAAACTTAAATGTTTATGACTTACAAACAACACGTGCTTTACAATAACGGAACTTTTACCGGTAATTCTTGGAACTTCTGTTCTCTTTTTACATTTTTCAAGTTTTGTTGCTTTTGTTTTGCTCTCAGACAAATTGAATGTAGCCACATTAATTTAAAATTTAATTAAAAAAAACAGAACCAAATTTGAATTTGATTTGTTTTATATATGATGTATGAATATATACTTTGATTCCTATAATCATTTTTGTGTGTCCCCAATATTAAAAAAGATACACGATTTTGTTGCAGCGCACTTATATTGTTGCTATTGTTTTGCGCAACACTGTATATTTAAATATACCCATTTGCTTCATTTGAAATCAATGTCGATAGCCCCAGCTGCTAGTGCTTAAGAATTTATTGTAGACTAAGTTTATAATAAATATTTAATAAAAAAAAATGCATTCAAAACTGATGTCCGTTGATTTTTAATATAAAATAAAATTGAACAATCAAATATTAAAAAATTAGAATTTCACTATTCTTTTCACTATTATAATTTATAATATTTTTAAATTTGTTGTTTGAATTACCTTTTATGCAAAATAAACATTTTAAAAAATAATTTTATTGCGTTTTATTGCTATTAAAATATGTAGAACACTGTTTTCGATTTCCAAAAAATTATTATGTCCGGTTGCTTCAATAACATTTAGCTTAAAATCGATTTGTTGCTGGATTTAAATCTTCAATCCCGAAAATCCCGGGATCACCAAACTACCCGAAATTGCAAGCCCTAATTCCAAGAGATATTAAAACATGTCAAATAAATACATATGAAATGTTAGTAAGTTAGTTTTTAAGTGTAAGTGTAACGATGGTTTTGGTTCAATTTTATGCCTGCCCACTAATGTCAAGAACAGTTTTTCAGGTTTTTCTCATTATTATTATTAATAAACTGAGAAGTTTATTCGATATTTCAATTTTTTACAACTCAAATACTAAATTAAGCATAAAAAAGTCCGTTAAAACTCGTTTGTTTGTGCATGAAACAGTTTTTATTGATCCCTGAAAAACTCTAATTGTGTGGCTTATGAGGTTTTTGAAATGATCGATTCATTTGTACCAAGAAATTTTTGTCATCAAAACCACCCCATTGGAAAATTCTGGCGTCTAAGTAATTTTTAATATATGTATGTTTTAAGTTTGCTCTAAATGTGTGCCATTTACTAACATATGAAATAAGAAAACTACTAAATATATGCTTTTGACGTTGTTGTTGTGTTCATAAGCCTACAATGAAAATTAATAGAAAATATTTTTGTAGAATATTTTAACCTTCTACCACCCTTTTTAATAGGTCTTTTTTACCCTCTTTGAAAAATGTTTAAGAAATTACCCCAAAACCCAGTCGTTCCCAATGAAATTTTTTAAGGAACTTTTTTATACTATATTTCAACACTCTAAGACTTCGTTTTTCCTTTTTTGAATTTTTTTCCCATAAACGAAAAAAATCCCATAAAAAAAAATGGAAATATTCTTCTGTTAAATAGATATTGTGCCTGTGAACACAACAACTATGTCATCCAAGTCAAAACTTGTGTAAGAAATAAGCTAAATTTAGAGTAAATTTCAAACCTAAATTAAAAATGAGTCGGACGTACATTTCTAATATGCCGATACTCACAAACACTTTTTTTCTATCTCCTCTACCAGAATCTGTTGACCGAAATCTGTAATTTTGAAAAAGCTTAAATGCAGTCAATCAGTGTTATCTGTAATTTTCTTAGTAAAATTTTTCCTTAAAATATTTGCTGTAACAATTTATTAATTGTGTTATTTTAAGCTATTTGTTTTATGTGTCAAAAGTTAATTGTCTATGTTAAAATTTATCCCGCACTCATGTATAGTAGCCGCTTATTTTTCCTTAAACATGCATATTTTTTTGTTGTTTGGCACATTAGCATATTATTAGTATTAATGTTAATTTTAAGATTGTTTTATTAAGATTGTTATTTGTGATGCGTAATAAATTCATACATAAATACTTGAACAAAAAAAAAAAATAAACAAAAACAGAACTTGTTTTTTATTGTTTGCATAAAATTAATCCATCTAATCTTGATGTGACGAAAACAACTTTTCAAAAATCAAAATAATATATAAAATATTTATCTTATCTCCTTTAATCTTGGCTCATTTAATTAGTATTGTTAATAATTTTTATGAACTGGTTTCTCACCGTTCAGGAATTAAAATTTAAGTGCTTGTCAAATTCAAATTCAAGCTTTAACCTCGCCAAAGATTACAGTGGCTTATTTTCAGAAGATACTGAGAGATGCTCTGAAGTAATTTATCAGCAGCTTTGTCTTTTTGAAAACATTCTTCATTATTTTATACACATCGAATTAAAATTTAGTTCATATCTTTATTAGTACAAATCTGTTTTACAAGGTTCTTTTTCTATATATTGTTGAATAAAAGGCATGTAATTAATTAGAGGAATAGTTGTTAACATTCCATTCCTAAGCATTCACATCTTAATTTACTTTGTTTCAATTCTCATATGCTAATAAAGTGGTGCTAGGTCTCTCTTTCCTTAAGTTTAACTTTGTTTGCATCGCTCTTTTCAAATTATAAAATGTTAAGGTTTGCTTCCAAATTTGCCATTCTCTCATTTATACGAACTTTTTTGTTTCAGAATTGTTTTAAAAATTGATAATTGGTGGGCAAGTACTAGAACAGGATACTTGAGGTCAATGACCTTTGGAGCAAAAAAGAAGGAGAATTTATCTTCTCGAGACAAAAACATCGATACATCATGTTGTAAGATCCGACTCTAAGTGCCGACACTATGACGAACAATTAAAATTGGGGTTGGGTCTCACTGCAAAAAAAAATTAAAATACTTTTTAAAATAGTTCTGCTGGAATAATCGAAAAACATACTTCCTTAAGAAAAGTTTAATGATTTTTTCGAGCTTTAATTTTCCGACATTTAGGTGGTACATTAGGATGGTAAAAACTGAGATTAGGTGGGTAAATACTAGAGCGGGGTACTTGAGGTCAATAACTTTTGGAGCAAAAAATGTGGTATTCTCGAATCAAAAACATCGATATGAGTATCATACATTCAGATCGAACTGTAAATGTCGAAGATATGACGAAATATTTAAATGCGTGACCATAACATAAAAAATAAATTTGTTGTAGAGTGGGTCGAAAAAAAAAAATTTGTTGAAGTGCGCCCCTCATATGAAAGCTTATCTCTAGACCTTTTAGCGCTTTGAATGCAAAAAGTAAATAACTTTTTCAGATCTTTATAATTATGATAAGATATTTGGGGGTAAGTATTAAAAAAAAATTTTACAGCTACAAAGCTGTTTTAATTATAAAATAAAAACAAACTGTGAATTTAGTTGCTACTAAAGTGCTGTAACTCTTTTGTTCATGGCGCTTTGAATGCAAGAACTAAATAACTGTTTTAGATATTTTTAATTATGATAAAATATTTGGGGGTAAGTAAGAAAAAAAATAGTTTAATCCTTTTGACCCTGAAGATGAGGTCAAAGGTCATTAGCACCTATTATAAAAGTTCTCTACCCATTACAACCTTTATCACGACTTATCATTCTAAAAAAATTCTAATTCTAATAAAAATCGAAACTGAAATACCAAAGTTATACCTTAAAAACGATTTTGGCGGTTTTAGGGAGTGGCAGGATCAAAAATTTTTAGTGTCCTGAAATCCTCTCGCGATAAGGTTTCATATGAGGGGCGCACTTGTGTAACTTTTTTTTGTTGTATGGAGGTCGATCCACTCTAGTGTGCGGTGCCCTTTTTTTATTTCCCCGTTAGAGCCTGAACAGAATCAAAAATCGTTGCGTCCGACGATTGAAATAGCATAGATTCTAAGTCTGCGATTTATCGTTGCAGAAAACGAGCTGCGTATTTTGCATGTATTTTCCAACAACAACGAATCGTCTATCGCAACGATTTTTGATTCTGTTCAGGCTCTTAAGGTGGTACGGTCTTATGTGCATACTAACGTTAACTTATTTCAATTAAGCTTTTTTATTTGTTATTTTCATAGACGTCATATGCCATAGACGAAAAGTAGGGAAAGTAAAATCCTTCTTCTTTCTAACGATTTAAGATATTGGTGTAGTAGGACTTCAGGATTAAGCGTTCGTAGAGCAAATCTAGTGAAAGATTTCTGTACACGTTCAATGCGCAGTTTATGCGCAGTAAAGAAAGGGTACCATATGTGACATGCAAATTCTAATCGCGAGCAAACAAGATTGATATACAGGGTTTTAAATATGTACGGGTCTGAAAAAGATGAAGATTGACGACAGATAAAAGCTAATGAAGCGTATACTTTGGTAATAATAAAATCAAGATGAGAACTAAAAGAGAATTTAGAATCAAAGACGTCAACAAGATCTTTGAACTGATCGAGAGGAGATAACGGAGAATTAATAATATTATATGTGGACGGAAAATTAGTAACCGTGGACGAAACATGGATCCATCACTACTAGGACTTTCAATCCTGAAGCGTTTTGGTAAATCCCGGGATTTCGAGAATTGAAATTCGTAATCCCGGGAAAAGTCAAAATTTAAAAAAACGGCATTTAACTGTACTATAAGCAGGAACCTTTTAAAACTCTTTCTCTTAATATCTGCGTTTTGGCAAAATCAATTGGATATTATTTTTTTTTCTTCGATTTATAAAATAGAAATTCGTATTTTTAAAATTGAAATCCAAACGAAATCGTTATTCATACTTAAAATATTCAAAAACACTCAAAAGTTTATACGACAACACCAAGACGAAATCATAATTACTACTGCAGACAAGGGTAACAAAATAGTTGTAATATAGGTTAGGTTAGTGTGGCTGCCGCAACCGAGACACACTTAGGCCAATGAGGCCCATTGTGATACCAAGGGTTAATTTTTCTTTCTCTATTAAAACCTCTTTGAGCTAATTACTAAGCCTAGGATTCGGTATACCGAAGATTCGTCAAGGTCATTGAAAAACCAGTTACCTAAGTGAAGAAAGCGTTTTTTAGCCAGCGCTGGGTAAGTATAGGGGAAATGTACTGTAGATTATTTCTCCTCCTCATCTCTACAGCGTCTGTAGAAATCCTTGTGGGGGATGTTCAATCTCTGAGCATGTCTGCCAATCAGGCAGTGTTCTGTTAGGATCCCTACCATGGTACTGATGTGGTCTCTACGGAGAGAAATGAGTTCTTTTGAACACTTAAGGCTGAGTTTAGGCCAGATTTACAAGTTACAAGTTTGGGCCAGATATTACATGTGTTACCTGCTGACCATATGTTGTTCGTTATATTGCAGGGTAGCTTATGTGTAAGGAGTTTGCATGTAGTGAGAGGAATACCAAGTTGTAATATATAAAGAAGAATATAAAAAATAAAATTCAACAATAATTGGTAGATAAAGTAAAATTCTAAAATTCCATTTTATATTTTTAGTAGAAAACCAGATCGATAAAAAATTAAAATAGAAAATAAAGATTATGGTGTGATATTTCTTTTTATTTAAAAATCATAACCTGTACGGTCGTTAATGTAAGATATTTGCAAAACTTTTTAATACTAAAATTATATAATAAAAATGTAATTTAATAAAAAACTTGATTTTTATAAATCAGAATATATGAACATTTATTTCAGAATAAAAAAAATATTAAAAAATATCTAATAACATTTCAGTTTATTATAAACATGAAAAATATTATCGTAAATAAATTAAACAAAACAACATAAATTTATCTCCTAAAAAAAATTAAAAGGAAATATAACTTCTTCTTCAAATAAATTAGTTAGCATGCTAACTAACTGCAGTTAGTAAAAAGTATGATGTGAATTAAATATTATTTTTATAAGGTCCCTTCGCCAAATAAGGCCCAAGCCTTAATAAGGCCAGATTTCTAATACGCACATTTATTGCATTCTCTGCAAAATGATTTTTTGCACGTTTAAACATGTTCATATCTGCATCACCATGCAAAAAAAATTACTTCGATTGCGCATCTGTGAAGCGAGTGACAGTCGAACGAAGTCAGCGGTAGCGTCAACAATGTTGTTGATGTAATATTGTGCTCGCAGTAAAAGTCCGTTATTCTACGAATTAACTATTGCCTATGTCCAGCTTTGAATTAAAAATCAAGAGAGGTATTTTAACGAAAACAAAAAGGTTAATTGATCAAATCTAACTGTGGTGTATTCCGAGAAAAATTTGATTAATGAAATTATATTGAGAGCCTCTAAAAAGGCCCAAACATATTTTTTCTTTCCGGCTTTCTTTTTCCGATCTCATGTCCACACCTAAATCTACCTGGCAGAAAAAACTACGAAAAAGAAAGCCCTCAACTATAAAGGTCAGCAAATTACCAAAATTTTCTTTAAAAAGCCAGAGTAACTTTATTTTAATTTTCAAAATGAACTTTTGGCAATAAAAGTATTTTTTCGAAAAAGTTTTTATAAAAAAAGCTATGAATAACATTTATGTTTAGTATAAATGTAAACCAACATTTGTAATAACAATATGTGTTCTTATTTTATTATTTTCTGACTGTTTTGTTATGTTTCTAAGACCATTATATATTTGGCCTTATTTAGACATGGTGGTCCTAATATGGCAAAAATCAGACCTTTTTAAAACCTTCTGAGCTGGATATATTTTTTACTTTTTCATGCTTTATTTTTATGTTTTTGAATAAACAAAAATACAAAATTGCAAAAATAAGTTTTAAAAAACCCGTTTCTCTTCTGTCTGGTAAAAACCGTTAGGTTGACCTTATTTGGGTGACTTACCTTACATGAATTAAATTGCGAGCTTTACAGGCATGCTACACAGGCCAGTATACGGGCTCTGTAGTTCGAAAAACTCAATACATTCATACTATTTTACAAATACACTCACACTGGATTCACTTTCACGCCACTTTCATCGCTACTGGCAACGAAATTTCAGAGCCAGTGGATTTTGACAGCAGCGGCCAGTGAATGTCACAAAGGGGGATATCAGTGTTGCTTTTAATTACTTTTGGTGGGTTTATTTCGGGTTTTCGTCGATTTCGTACAGGAAGCAACACTGATAGCTTGTTTACAATTAAAAGAAAGAAAAAAACAACAAGTAAAGCACATGCAAACTGCAATAGTAGCGAGAACCTTCGCATTCCATGGAATTTTTTAATGAACTTTCACGTGCATGTGTAGCACCTCTTGCTACTAGCATGAAAGTTCGAAATTTTTCGAATCATTCGAACACTGTCACAGGCCTGTGTAACCAGCCTGTTAGATCAAGTAAGTTTTTAAGAAGGTAACAACAACAATAACAACAACAACAAATCTGTATAGAGTCAATCTCTTAGCTGACTAGGAAATCGCTATATTTTCCTCTTCAGTAGTCTAAGCTGTGATCAACTCACTGTTTAAATTTGTATATGACTTCACACATTTAGGAATTCGTTCATTTGAATTATATGACATTTTTAAAGCAGTTTATAGCTATTTATTTAAAAACTTATTTGATGTAAAACTCGCAATTTAATTCATGTAATAATTTAATAGATCATAAAATTAATTATTATTTTTATATTAAACAACTAAAATAGTATAGATAAATTAAACTATTAATTCTTTCAAAATTTCCATGAAAGTTAGTAAACAGAGTCTTTTAAGATCACAACCAAAAAACTAAAAAATAGGCTTTCAAGGTGTATAGAGAGATAAAAAAGAACAGGGTGATTTTGATAATAAAAAAACCATCGTTAACATTGCAGTTGCATTTATTTTTATAATTTCTTGTGAATAAAATCCCGGGATTTCGGGACTAGAAATTCGTTCGGGATTCCGGAATGTCAGCTTTTGGGATTCGGGATTCGGGGATTGAAAGCCCTAATCACTACACACCAGAGACAAAGGAACAGTTGAAACAGTGGACTTCACCGACCGAACGTGCTCCAAAGAAGGCGAAGACGGTGCTATCGGCCGGAAAGGTTATGACGACAGTATTTTGGGATAAGCGCGGTATAATCTACATCGATTACCTTTCACTGGCGAATACTATACAGCCGAATTGGACCGTTTCAACGATCCACAATGGTTAAAATTTTTTAGGCTGAATACATTACTCAATGTATTGCCAACAACCACTGAAGAGATTTTGGCTATTTCTTATTCATTTTCTAACCTATTTGTAAAAGTTTTCGTGTTAAATTCCATTTCTTCATACAAAAATACATTTTTTCAAAACTTTAGAGTAGATTATTTCAAAATATTTTTTATGTGGCTTATCATGCTCTTGCAATAAGCCCTTCAATTGTCTAATTAGCATGTTTCCAAAAAAGTCTTTTTGAAATCTTTACAGGATTTTCGTACAGAAACTATCAAAGTTCACAAAAATGTGAACTACTGGAATAAATCAGCCCTATCGGGAATAATTTTTCACGCGGAATCGAAAAAGGAAGTTTTCTTTTTTTAGATAAAGCTTAAGATTATTTTAAAGATTTTTAATGAAAATTTGTTGATAAATCGTTGACGAACAAATTTGCATTAATAATTTTCAAAATGTTCTTGAGCCTTATCTTAAAAATGAAAACTCCTTCTTTCGATTCCACGTGAAAAATTATTCCCGATAGGGCTGAATGTGTTTGTTTTTTAGTCTTAAAGAAATAATAAGAAGTAAAAATTTTGCATAGTTAGACTTAGAATTCATTTTATTTTTTTTTTAAGCCAAATTACTTTTTATATTTCAAACGTCACAAACAGTTAAATGTCATTTTTGGCAGAGAATAACTATCTTCCGGTATCGACCGGTGTGCACTCACTTAGATTAACATCGTTATTGGATTTAAACTAACACTAAAAAAAAAATTTGCTGCCAAAACTTGCCAAAACAGTTTTTATGAATATAAAACTAATGCGTTTTGTGTAAAAAATCTAGTTTTATTGATTTCAATTCCAATTTTTTGTAGCATGCTCTTAGGCTTGGGTTGAAAAGGCGATAAATATAATCGGGCTAATATGAAGCAAAATATAGCGTTTTACTGCATTATTCTGTATCACGAAGATGCTCACCAACGATGAGAAAGACACGAGAAGCAATATTTTCTTCCATACAAAATTGTATTACTTCTCGTGTCTTTCTCATCGTTGGTGTGCTTGTTCGTGATACAGAATAATGCAGTTAAATTTTCTAGTTGTATGGAAGTTGTGGACGGGTGTACATATTTTTTTTTTCTTAATGGTCTTATATTTTTAAATCTAACTCACATGCAAAATTTTATTACTGTACGACCATTATTTCTATTTATTGATATATTTTGTATGGGAACAAAATTTTTTGGCGAGGAAAAAAATGCTGTTTCATCAAGACAATGCGCGAGTTATATAATTTATAATTATATATATATAATTATAAATTATATAACTGGCGCAGTCGATGAACGATACCGAGTTCCTTATTATTATATAAAATATATAAAGAATAAAATATATTCAAATTCAACTCAGCTCAAATTAAGACCAACTCAAGCCAACACTTATAAATAAAAATCAATAAAGATCACTGATTAAAGTGAACTAATTTATCTCGGAAAAAGTGTGATTACCGCAAAGAAGGCAGCAGCACAGCATCCTACGGAACAAAATACGAAGAAGAATTGTGAAATTCTCAGCAAATTATCACAATCATTACCAGCGGATCTGTATACCTGAAGGCAGCAGCGAAATATACTACAGTACATAAGACGAAAAAGTGTTGTGAAATTCAGAAGTGTAAATCGGATCAGCATATCAATATACTTAGCATCAGTTTGAAAATGAGGATAAAAGTAAGAATGCATTTTAAATCATACTCAAAATTAATGTAATTAATAATAACATAAATTGTTAATTGTACTTAATAATAAGATTTGATTTTTGTAATTAAATTTTGCCGTTAGGTGTAAAGATTTTATTTTGGTTGTGAATGATTAGTGGTGTTAACACAGAAGAAAAAAAAAAAAAAAACAAAAATAGCAAATACAAAAATGGCAAACCAACAAATAGAGCGTTGTTTAGTGGCGATAACACAATTGCTGCAACAGAATGCAAATCATCAAGGAAATACGTTTAGGCAGCGAGTCGAAAAAGATTTAAAGTATATGCAATCTTTTGAGGGTGATTCGAAAAAGTTACCAGCGTTCATGGGAGCTATAGATAGAATTTTATTAGATTATGTAGGACAAGAGGTGGCAGTTTTTCAAGTAGTTTATAATATGAAAATACTTGGTTCAGCTAAAAACTATTTACAAACAAATCCACCATTAACATGGGCTGACTGTAAAACAAAGTTAAGACAGCACTACAAGCCTACAAAAGACCAAATGACAATTACAAAAGACATTACGACACTAAGAGTAGGTAGTATAAGGGAACTTAGTAGAAAAATAAAAGAGTTAATTGATAATATTACAGAATTCAGTGCACTAAGCGAAAATGAAGGACCAATGAAGGAAATTTTTTCTGCTTTGTTATTACAAAGAATAAAACAGTTAGCATCAGGCACTTTGGCATATACCATTATGAGGGTTACATCATTGTCGGAAATAACAGATAAAATTCACGAATTTGAAGGATTGGATGAAGGCAATTTAAATCCAAACTTAATTTTAAAAAATAATTATTGGACTCCGAAAAACAAAAATAAAACTTATAGTCAGCAAATTGATACAGCAAGTGAAACCAAATATAAAAACAAATGGAAACCAAGAAATAATAGTTCAGATCAACTTAATTTACCTAGGCAAGGCTATAACAATTATATTCCACAAAATTCTGGTACACAAAATCGTTTTCAAAATGTTTCAGGGCAGTTTCGTCCTCAAAATTTTTCAAATCAAAATAATTACAGACCTCAAATTCAGGCAGGCCCCTCAGGACACAATCAAAATCGTCAGTGGAATGCCAATTCAGCTAATACTAGGCAAAGCTATCAAAACAGAACACAACAGTCAAGACGCTCTTTTCGACCAGAGCCTATGGAAGTAGATACTATGAGTAGATCCGAGGAGGTTGAAGAAGTAAATAATAACGATTTTTTTATAAATTAGCCTCGGAAAATCAAAACAAAATTATAATATCTCTAACAATATTTGACAAAAAATGGCGCACTTTAGTGGACCCTGGATCCACTATCAGCATCATGAAAAAGAAAAGTTTTTTAGAATACAAATTGCCCATAGTAGAACGTAAAAATACTATTATAAGTACAATAGGCGGGAATATCGAGAAGCCAAATGAGAAAGTAAAAACGCCGTGTCCTTCGGAATTTTGTTTTCCTTCAAATGCGAAAATGAGATGGTTAAAAATGGATTTTAATAAGCCATATGATCTTCTTTTAGGAAATGATTTTATATTCAACAATGTAAAAGTAATTGATATCGCAAGTAAAGAAATCATCCTAAACAATGGGGTAAAGCTTCCTTTCCAATCGAAGACCTTGCAAGAACAGGTTTATTCGTTGGATACAAGTGAGGTAAAAAATATCAAATTAAACCATTTAAATTCGAATGAAAAAAACCAAGTGCAGAAGCTTTTGAAAAAATTCAATAAATTAATTTATAAAGAAGGGGACGCCCTTACAAATACAAAAGCAGTGGTACATAAAATAAAAACCACAACTAATCAACAAATAAATTCACGAATTTATAGGTTGCCTCCAAAGCACGAAGAAGAAGTCCGAAAACAAATTGTTGACTTACAAAATCAGGGAATCATCAGAGAAAGCAGGAGTAGATATAGCTCTCCGATTCTAATAGTTCCGAAAAAAATTGATAACTCGGGCATACAAAAGTACAGATTAGTGGTTGATTATAGGAGATTAAATCAATTGACGGTAGACGATAAATACCCAATGCCAAATATTGAAGGTATCCTTGACAAACTGGGCAAAGCACAGTACTTTAGCACAATTGACTTAGCCAAGGGTTACCACCAAATATTGATGGCAGAGGAAGACATCGAAAAGACAGCTTTTGTAACTCCGGCTGGACTATATGAATATGTCCGTATGCCTTTCGGGCTGAAAAATGCCCCAGCCACCTTCCAGAGAATGATGAACGAAGTTTTGAGAGAATATATCAATAAGATATGTGTTGTCTATCTGGATGACGTTCTCGTATTTTCAACCTCATTGGAGGAGCATATAAGTTCTCTTGTAAAAATTTTTTCGACATTAGAAAAACATAACCTTAAAATTCAAGCCGATAAGTGTAGCTTCTTAAAGAAGGAAACACAATTTTTAGGGCATATACTAACTAAAGAAGGCATTAAGCCAAACCCTGAGAAAGTTATGGCTATTCAAAATCTGGTGGTGCCTAAAACGGAAAAGCAACTTAAAGGATTCTTGGGAGCCACAGGCTATTATAGAAAATTTATTAAAAATTATTCTAAAATAGCTTATCCTATGATAAAGTATCTGAAGAAAGGATTTAAAATTAATCCTAAAGATCCACAATATATAAGCAGTTTTGAAAATTTGAAAGCCTTAATAATATCACACCCTATTTTAAAATTCCCAGAGTATGACAAGGACTTCACTATCACTACAGATGCTAGTGATTACGCTATCGGTGCTGTCCTTTCTCAGCAGGGACAACCTGTATGTTATATCTCTAGAACATTAAATAACCATGAGCAAAAATATGCGACTACTGACAAGGAATTTTTGGCTATAATATATGCTATCACGTATCTTAGACCCTATATCTATGGAAAGAAGTTTAAAATAATAACTGACCATTGCCCAATTAAATATTTAAATAATAAATATAAAGGGAAGGAATTCTCCCAACGTCACCAAAGGTGGCTTTTGAAACTCCAGGAGTATAGTTATGAGATAGAATATTTAAATGGTAAAGATAACGTTGTGGCAGACTTTTTGAGTAGAATTGAGAATTCGCCCAAAATAAATGAAAATAATGACCATGAATCAAACTACGAACTGACAGACACTATACATTCCGCTGAAGAGGAGTTGTTAGACCATTTTTTTATAAAGGAAGAGATAGTTAATAAATACAAGATACAAATAATAATTACATATAGCCCAAAAGCCGAGTTGCAAACACTCCATAACAGAAAGATTATTGGAATTAATCCAATGGAGGATGAAAACTATATTAAAAATATTTTTAAACGTTATATAAAAAAAGGGAAAATAGGCATTTTTTCAGAGGTCTCTGAGTCAGATTATCACAAAATACAACTGATACTTATATCTATGTTTTCACACGAAAACCAAATTGAATTCGTAAAGTGTACAAAAAAGGCTTCCGAAATAGAAGACGAGGAAGAGTTGCACAAACAAATTTCATTATATCATAGTAATGAATCAATGCATAGCGGCATTAACGAAACCTATAACACACTAAAGGAAATACAATAATATACTATCCAAAATTCAAGGAGCATATTCAGCTAATAATTAATAACTGTCAAAAGTGTCAACAAATCAAATATGATAGGAGACCAATTAGGCCCAAATTTCATTTAACGGAAACTGCAACCGAAAAGAACGAAATCATTCATATCGATATTTTTCATTTTAAAAAATTATCATTTGTAACAGTTATTGATAAATTAACCAAATTCGCAGCAGCTTATAACATTACTGATAGAAATTGGAGATCAAAGAAAACAATAATAGTAGAACATTTTGCCAAATTTGGGAAACCTAAAAAAATCATTATGGATAATGAATTTAGAGCAGAACAACTAATAGAATTTTTGTCTACAGAAGGTATAGAGGTACATTTAACAAAGCCCAACAACCATACAGGAAATGCAGACATTGAGAGGCTTCACTCAACCCTGTTGGAAAAACTAACAGGAATTGATGATCCAAGTCTCTCAACGGAAATGAGGATACAGATCG
Organism: Dichetophora obliterata; assembly: GCA_963920525.1. Lineage (NCBI taxonomy): Eukaryota > Metazoa > Arthropoda > Insecta > Diptera > Sciomyzidae > Dichetophora > Dichetophora obliterata. Next base: position 116,225,932 of record OY986438.1, on the reverse strand, counting down.
TTATAGGTAACTATAATGATCGCTATCATTCTACCATCAAATGTTCTCCTAGGTCCGCAAAAGAAAACGTTTGCTCCACAATTTTACAAGATAGAATAAATCAATCCAAAAATCACATCATAGAGAAAAGAAATAGAACTAGAGAACAATATACTGAATATAGACCAAGCGGCTTTATAAAAAATTATCGTAGAGTCAGACACAAAGACCAACCGTATTATAGAAGTAATCCATTGAAAAATGTCCATATTGCCAATATAAAAAGACCATATAAATTCGCAAGCATTGAAATCTTGAATAATAATGAAGATGATGATAGATTTAGTACTAGGGCAATGGCTGGTGATCCTGGTTATTGAAAAACACAATGAATATATCCATTAAAATTTATTTTATAAGTATCGAATCATTTAAACGGAGTGATTATATAATTATAATTTGCAGGGAATATTGACGATCGTAATTTTAATTGCAACAGCAATAACAGCAAGAGGACGCCTACAAGTAACCCCAATAACTGAAGAAGCAGGTTATACTATAATACAAATGGGGGTGGTTGAAATAGTAAATGAGGTAAATACAGTGTTACATGTTATACGACCACATGAAATAGCTAGTGTAATAAATCAGTTTGAAGAAAACATAATGAAAACAGAAATAAATAATAAAGAACTTCTAATAAATGAGATAAAAATAATTAAAGCTAAACTCAAATCTATTACCCCTAGCGAGGAAACAAGAAAGAAAAGAGGATTAATAAATGTTGGGGGCTCCATGTATAAATGGATGTTCGGCGTAATGGATGATGAGGATAGGCAAGATATTGTAGATCATATGAAAATAATAGAGGAAAATAATCACAATGCAATTACAAATTTAAATAAAAAAATATTCATTAATGAATATTTCAATAACACGATGAATTTAATGAAAACAACCATTGAAAACGATAGAATCGAAATTTTGAGCTCATTAAATAAAACACAATCAGTAAATAAGGAATTAATGAAACAATTATTGTTTAATGACCAAATGAATAAGCTACGGTATTTGGAAGGAAAGATTAAAGAAATACAGGATAATATAGCTGCAGCAAAACATAATTTAATACATCCAGGAATGCTAACCAAAGAAGAAATAGAATATTTCGATATAGATTTCTACAAGCTTAAACTTGCAAAATTAGGAGTTTTATCATACAAAAACGAGTCAATTATATTTGCTATACAGATACCAAACAATTATATTACTGCTGACCGAAAGTTGATAACACCACTACTAAATAAAGAAAATTTGCAAATAGAGGAAAAAGATGAAATTATTGTCACTGTAAATTTCAAAAATTACAAGTATATCGAAAACATGATGTTAAAAAAGTTAAAAATAACAAAAAACTGTATTTTTTCAAATAACTGTATTTTTAAGCATAATAATCAAACTAAAGTTAAAGACATAAATGATGACACAATTTTAATAAAAAATGCACATAATGAAAAACTGATACAGAATTGTGACAAACGTAATTTTACATTATATAAGAACTATATTATTAATTTTTCAAATTGTAAATTGCAGATAAGAAACCAAAAATATTATAACAACAAAATTGAATTAGTAGAAAAATATACCTACCCTGTCAAAATGTTAAATCAAACATACGAAAGCCAAATTAGTTTTGAAAAAATTGTATTAAATAACTTTGAAAACATAAAACATATACAGGAATTAAAGTACCACAAAAATGTTTCTTATAGTATAAGTGCTGTAATAATTGGTATAATTGTAATAACTCTAGTTTTGTTTTGGCTAAGAAAAAGAAATGTAAATGTAAAAATTTTAAATAAAAGGATTCAGGAGAATCCTAAAAGCAACCTGGGAGGAGTTACATACAATCCTCAGGTTGATCATTCAACGATGCCGATCACGCTACCGTTGAGTGATCAACACAAGAAACGTGACGGAATGCACAAAGTCAGCATATTCTAGCTGATATGTATTCCGCCACGATAATGCTCAGAGAGAGAATAAGTTTATCTTAATAAATACATACATATATGTTTATACAACAAAAGTTACATACATATTTATAAAGCTCAGATGGAGCATAAGTTAGAGTAAGAATAAAGTGGCAGTTGAAGTTTGACGATGACAATAAACAGTCAGATAAAATAAAGAGTGTTGAGTTTTTAATAAGTTATTACGACCAAATATATATATATAATTATAAATTATATAACTCGCGCGTTCACAAATGTCCAGCTCCCATGGCTAAATTCCATGGATTCAAGTACGAATTGTTTCCTTATCCTGCATATTCTCCAGATTTGGCCCCCTTTGACTATTTTCTGTATCCAAACCTGAAGAAATGGCTCTGCGGAAAGACATTCACCACCAGAGAGGAGGTCATCACCGAAACAAAGGCCTATCTTGAGGACCTTCCGAAAACGTATTTTTCGGATGGGATCAAAAACTTGGAGGAACGTTAGACGAAGTGTATCGTGCTAAAAGGAGACTATATTTAGAAATTAAACTTTTTTGGCGTAAAAATCATTCCTTGTTTCATTTTTCACGGAATTATCAAACGGTCTTCGTAACATTCTTCGTAAAGTTCAGAGATCAGCTGAAATGTGCATCAGTGGATCACTAAGAACTACTCTGACAGACGCATTAGACATTATGCTCCACCTTACACCACTCAATATACTAGCTAAACAGATGGCAGCTAATACAGCCATCCACCTTGATGTCACCTCCCAGTAAAAGAAAGTATGCTAGGCCAGTCTTGCATTTAGAAATTTCTTCCTCCTATATCCAAGTTCATCGACTACATCACACAAAAACTATCCTTTGATAGGAAGTTCGATGTATACATTCCCTCTCAAGAAGACTGGGAACTAGGTAACCTTTCACCTATCAATGCCATAGATATCTTCACCGATGGATCAAAATTAGATGGTAAAGTAGGTGGAGTAGTCTACTCTGAAACATTAAACATCAATATATCCTTTAGGCTCCTTTACCATAGGAGCCTATTCCAGGCTGAAGTCGCTGCTATGTATGAAGCGGTAACTTGGCTCCAGATAAATGAGATATCTGAATACTATCTGATAGTCAAGCCGCTTTGAAAGCCCTAGAAACTGTTGAAATAACATCTGAAGCAGTTGTCAACTGCCGCAAATCTCTAAATGAGATTGCAAAGCAGCTCAGAATCATTCTATGCTGGATTCACGGACATAAAGATTTTCTAGGCAACTGCAAAGCAGATGAACTCCCAAACTTAAGGAAAACGTTAACACTGCAGTCAATATCACCAGAATTTAGACAATCAGATAACAATAAAAAGTTCTGTGCTATCTCGAGTGTACCTTTAGATTCGAATATCCTTCACACAGGACACTGTGGGTAAAAACCAACAGTGGCATCGTGTTTGCCAAAATATTGTTAGTTAAAGTCTACATTTAATTTGGCTATAAGGCATATGTAGTTTTTCTAACAAAAATTAAAGCATTTTGAGATCGTGAATTTTTACTGTTTTTCTCAAAAAACAACTTTGTCCTTGCGGGAGAGGAAGAGATCCTTATTTTTTTCGAAAAATTTGTTGAGACCTTTTAAAATGTGAAATTCGAAAAAAATTGTAATTCGATACGCCCTATTGGGCATCCCCACAACGGCTTTTGCAGAAGCTATAGAGATGAAGTAGAAGAAGAATGAACAGTACATTTACTCTGTACTTGCCCAGCGCTGGCTCAAAAACGTTTTCTTCAGTTAACCCTTTCAGACCGACTCTAAGCTACTGAGAATTTTTTTATGATTTTTTGGAGTAAATGGTCTTTATATGATATGAAAACATATTCAAATAATAAATTTTGACATTTTCATATCCTTCAAGGATTTTCAAGAAACGAAAGATTGCAGTGAAAATATTTTTTTTTACATCAAATGTTGTCAAATCATTTGAGATTTTAAAATATGTTATTTTTTTAGTTAAAATGTGTCAACTTCACTAAATGAAAAAACAACTAACTTCAACGAATAATTTAAAAAAAAAATTAAATGTGACGCAAGAATTTTGTGAAAATTTAAGAGACGCCAAAACTAACAGCTAAACAATATAAAAGGTAAACATAAACAATAACCTGTGCAATCGAAACATGTAAAATGAATAAACATTCGTGAAATAGAAGTAAAGATATTTAGACAAAAAGTTACCCGCACAATCGATGCATCACGGTTTGAAAGGGTTAAACAACTGGTTTTTCAAGGACCTTGAAGAACTCTTGGAATTATGGGTAACCCGAATCCTAAGCTTTGTGAACAGCTCAAGCTGGTTTATATAGAGAATGAAAATCAACCCTGTGGTACTACAATTGGCCTTATTGGCCTAAGTGTGTCTCAATTGAGGCAGCCACTTTAACCTAACCTGTAGCTCGTTCCTGTATCAAAATCGGCAAGTTACCGATTTCGTGACAACTAATGTTTCTGTACGTTTAAATCGGTAAAAATTAGGACCGTGATGAAAAAGAACACAAATCAAGAAGAAAAGTTGCGAAATTGAGTCAAATGACAAGCAGCTGTTTACTCGAATATATTATTTTAGTATTATATATTATTTTTTTTACTTTATAACAAATAGGGGCTTGTCTTGTTAATAAAAAGTGAATATTTGCAGTTTAAGAAAATTAATTATGTTATAATGATGTGTATTAATAATTGTAAATAATGTAAATAATTTTACACTTAGTGCTGTGCTGCAAAAACTTAGCAAATACATATATGCAACCGGTTACTTTTTCATAGCTCAAACAAATACTGTTTTGCTAACATTTTTAATTTTTATGTAAGTAGCAGAGATCTGCAACAAGTAAATTGAAAATCAAGCTACTTGAAAAAATATCAAGCTTTGAGTTGATATGCAGGAACTTGATATATTTTTTCCTTACAATTCGCGACTGGCTTCTGAAAAACGAATCATATGTCTGACGTGATTCTATTTTGTTTCTACCCCATGTGAGTTGGTGGAAAAAGTCAAGTTTTCTACTTTTCAACTCTGGTTTCGACTCTATGCGACTGACGATCGTTTGTTTCGTTGTTCGTTTCATTTATTATGCGGAGTTCGTGTAACTTTTCTTCTGTTGTTATTGCCTTAATATTAGGTGGCAACCCTATTTCAAAATTTCATAATTTGGAAATTTTGCCAACGGATTCGGATTCAGCGACCTATTTTTGGTGTACCATTTTTTTTGCCAGCCCCGAATTTATAAAACTACAAAAAATCAAGGTGGCAACCCTATCCACCATCTTGAATTTTAAAATTCTGACTTTAGATTAGAAATCAGCGACCCCTTAACACTGATAAATGACTTTAAAACTCTTGAAAAGACATATTACTGGGTGGCAACCCTATTATTTCAAAATTTTATATTTTGGATATTCTGACAACGGATTCGGATTCAGCGACCCATTTTTGGTGTACCATTTTTTTTGCCAGCCCCGAATTCTTAAAACTACAAAAAATTAAGGTGGCAACCTTATCCGCCATCTTAAATTTTAAAATTCTCACCTTCGGATCGAAATCAGCGACCCCTTAACACTGATAAATGATGTTTAAAACTCTTAAAAATACATATTATTAGGTGGCAATACTGTGGTAAAAATTTATGTGGCAACCCTAACCTCCATCTTAAATTTTAAGACTGTGACATTATATTTGAAACCAAATCCGTTGCCAGAATTTCAAAATTACAAGCATTGGCAAAAATAAAAAATATATAGGTGGCAACTCTATCCGCCACTAAAACTTCCAACCACTGAGTCCACAGAATCATTAAAAGTCCTATTACGCATAAGCTCTCTCTACACAAGCTCATTGAATTTTTTGGATACTTGCTTTAATTAGATACTTGCCTTCAATTTTAAGCTTTTCAAGCTTTTTGCCGAAGGCATCAAGCTTTCCTTTACTTGAAACTTCGTGCCGTTCGCTTATTTATATTCAATTACAAGCTATACTTAATTCAAAATTATCAAGCTCAAGCTAGCTTGAACTTGTATTTTAAGCAAGTACTTGAAATAGAGTTTCAAGTAGGCTTGTGCAGTTCTCTGGTAAGTAGGCATTATTTATAAATTGTATTACCTTTAAAACTAAAACTTTTTTAAGAATAACAAAATATTTCAATCAGAAAAAAATTCGACTTATATGAAAGTAACCATTTTTAAACGTATATTTCGAATACTTATAAACTAATAATACACAACATTACTGTCATTAGATAAATCGGTAGAATTCTCACTTGCCACAAAGCCAGTGATAAAAGTGACACATTTTTATCGATTCACTTTACGTACAGAAACACTTTTTCAAAAAGTTCCATTGAAATGAAATCGAAACATGTGACAGCTTATCGATTTGGAATGAACGAATCGAACAGAAATCGATTCAGATTCGTACAGAAACATTGCAAGTGAGAATGAAGTCAGAGTGACGTCAAATCGGTAATATGAGTCGGTAACTGCGATCGCTACGAGTTACAGGAACGAGCCACTGGAGTCTGAAATTTGAAAAATTTGGATAAAATCCACGCACCGTGGATTGAAATTGACGTCATCAAACTAAAACAATAGTTAAAGCATTGAGCGCTGTAAAACGCTACTGTGGAGTTATTTTAACTTCGGTCCAATCAAAGTTATTTTATATTAATACCCCATTTTTCCCTTTATGAAAGTTTTCCAAAACTATCCAAATTCACGTTGCATTTGTTTCAATTATTTTTCGAAAACCACCTTATTTACATAAACAACATTTTCCGCTTATTAACTTACAAAAAAAACTACTTAAGAAATTTAATACAAAAATGGTCTCCCGAGGCGTGCTCACTCAAGTTATTCATTTTTGATGAATCCAACTAAGAGAAAAGGAAAAAAAAAACTAAGAAACATGCCCACAAGACACAGCTATGAACATGTTGTTGCATCATTAGAGTGGCGTGCGCACGTCCAAATTTAACTCATTAACACTTCCTCTGAGTTGGATGGATAGATGGATGAATGGCTGGACGGAGAGGGGGAGGGGAGCTCATTAATTCTGCAGCAAATTGCTTGAATAGATGAAATGAACATAAATGTTACTAATTTCTATGTTTACGACAACTTAGGTGAATGGCTGGCTCAACTTATGTGCATATGTTAGAGTTGGTATGTTAGCAATAACAACAAATACAACAACTGTAACAACATCAACCATTAACAACAATAACAAGCAGCCACAACAGAGTTAAGGTTCTTTCATAACAACCTGGCAGGACTGACGATGTCTTCAACTGTCAACTTGGCTGCACTAAATAACGCATTAACAACATTTTTATCAGCGGCACCAGCAACAACATCTGTTGTCGTCAGCAAAAACCAGCAGCAGCTACATAAGGGGGGGGGGGGGAAATATGCGCGCACCCATGTTAACCGCATGTAAGCAATAAAATTTAACAACAACAAAATGAAATTGTTTTACAAATTGAAAAAGTAGGAAAAACTATTTATATTATCTTTTTTCTCTTATTTGTTTTTCCTCCACATTTGATTTGAGCTGCTTGCTGCTCGATTTTCTTAGGTTTTCCTACTCGTTTTTTAATGTGCCTCTGAAGATCAAACCGAAGCCAAAACCGTTTTATAGATCGTTTCTTTTGATACTCGTTTTAGGACGAAGACCCAATACGAGCATTTCTCTTTCTCAGCATCTTGAAAAGGAGGTGGTAACGCATGTCATCGTAAATTCAACTTGTGGCTCTGTGGCTCCGTGTATCTGTAAGGCTGTTCCTCCTGGCGTCTGCATTTAAATTTCACTGACTCAACTCTCTGCATTGACGATGCATCGCGAACCTTTTGCTTGGTCAGAATCTAACAGTTTTAGTTCTCAGTTGCTCAGAAGTTGTTTTTGGTGTTGTCATAAATTGTCTGATGTTGACTTTGATGTTACTGCAGCTAGTTGTTTGTATCGACAAATGTGTACGGGTACACGTTACACGAATACACGTTACTAGAATAGCCAATAAATTTAGTGAGTCGTTTCCTATTCTCCGGTGTTCAGCAGGAATTAGGCAAAAACATATTGCCGGTAGCCAGTCAATGTTTGCTTAGATAAATGCTGGGATGATCCTGAAATTTCATGCCTCGTCGGAAATGCTTTATTTTTAAATTAGATGATGATGATGACGTTGCTCTGTTAGTCATTGCTGCAAATAAGAGATGTAGCTAAGATAAACTCAGCGGAACGATACGTTAAATTTAATTTATCTTTGAGGGAAAACAACGTATAAAATTGTTTTTTCCGGTACGAACTGAGAAGACAAAATGTATGATATATTAAGTGTGCACCTGATTAATAATGCACCTGATGAATTAAGCACATGAATGAGTAACACTCCGCGACAAAAATATAGCACATTGGAAATTTTTAAATTTTATCGAAAGCGATTAAAATTAAAAACTTGTATTTACTATAAAGTAATAAGATAAGAAAACAAAATTAAAATATTTAGAAATTTCATTTAAAAATCGAACTTGTTGTTCAGAAAAAAACAAAAACATATTCAGTAGTACGACAAAAAGATAGCACAGTATAAGTATTTGGAATTGAGTGGAGTCTCCATTTGTTTTTTAAAACTTCATTACCGCAATTTGGTAGTGATTAAAAAAATTTGCTTTTTTTAAGTTCCTGAATGGTATTATATTGCCTATTATCAGCATAAACTTCTCTTGTAAGGTAACACTAACAGTTTTCAATAATGTTAAGGTCAGGTGATCGTGCGGGCCACTCCAATATTTCGATATCCTGTTCTCGAAAGAAGTTTTTTACTATTCTTGCTGTATGTACAGCAGCATTGTTTTGTTGAAATATTAATAAAGCTTTAGTTAATTGTGACCCACGATTATTTATTTCATTATCAATTAAATTAAGATAATCTTGGCGATACATTCTTGTGGGAACAAACATAATTTCAGTCCTTTCACAATATGCAATTCCAGCCCATACCATTTCTCACCTACCCCGTGTTGACGACGACTAAGGATATGGTCTTTCTTCCTCAAATCGTGATAATAAAAAGACATACCATCTGGACCGTCGAGATTAAATTTTTTTGTCAGTGATTAATATGCAACGCCATCATTTTCTCCAATTAACCCGAAACACCCTGTCGTTGCCATAAGGCAACGCAAGCACAAACACTTAAAATGTGCTTATTTTAGCTTAAACCTTTTTATATTTGCGTTAAAGGTCATTCTGAAAATTTAAAAAAAAATTACTCAGGGTGATTTGGATTAAAGTAATCCTCAGCAAACTTCAATCTATTTGCTCGATATTTCGCTGTAAGTGGAGGTTTCCTTTCTAATTTTTTGAGTTTAATTGTAGTTGATTTTTTTAAAATCCTTTGCACGTTGCGGACATGTGCTTTCACTCCAGCTGTTTCAGCAATTGTTCTGGCAGTGAGGTTAGAATTTGAAGCTAACCGCAAAATGGCGAACTCATTTTGGCGTTTAACCATTATTGGATATTCATTGCTAAAGGCTTTACCATCATTTTGTAGGTTCTTTAATAAATTTGTAATCACTTAAAGACTTTTGTTAAATTTTTTTACGATTTCACTTATTTTCAAGCTTTTAAATGAAGATTTAAACCAACTTGCACTTCCGCACTGTTAAGCCATTCTTCATGTCCCATTTTATTTTTATTTAAAGTACTTTTACTTATTTATCGTGGCAGCTTTACTTTAAAAACTAAACTTGTTTTTATCGGATTATTAACGGTTACTGAACTCAATCCATCATAATGTGCTATCATTTTGTCGTAGCATTTTTTCATACTTAATGATAATGATAATGTTAATGTTGTATGGTGGAGATGCGTACTGCGACCCAAATGAGATCCATTGTACCTCCTCAAAGCTCCGCTGGGTTGGCAGATTACAGAATTTCATCCAGATCTATTTCTCTGATGAATTTGAGAATGTTCTTAGGTTCAAAGGATGAAATTTACTCTACACTCAGCTCATAGTTACCCAGCGCTAATTTACGTCTGCGAGCCACGACGTCGCAGTTTGTAAGTAGGTGTATTGGAGTCTCCTCTGCTTCTTCACAGTAACGGCAATTACTATCGGTTTCTATGCCCAATTTCATCAGGTGATATTTAAGTTTGCAATGTCCTGTAAAGAACCTTGTTAGAATTCTTAGATTTGGTTTACCTTAGCTTATGCACGATTTTGCTCTTAATTTTGCACTTTCTCTCTGAGGAGCAATATGCATTGTCTTAGCTTTAGGAGGCTTTTCCAAAGGATTGAACGTTTGTGCCTCTCCTCCCTTCTTAGTTCTTCTTTTATAGAATCTGTGCCCAGTCCGAAGAATGGTTATGGTCCAATAAATTTTGTGGCTTCTTCGTTACCTTGTATTTCTTTGTGGCCTGGAACCCAGAGTATAGTAACAGTGTTATTCTTGCCTAATTCATTGAGTTTTGTTAGGCACTCCCATGTTACTCTCGATGATATCTCACATGAAACTAATGCTTTAATTGTTACTTGGCTGTCTGATATCACAATTATGTCCTGACCTTTGCATTTCCAGTCCAGGTCGAACCCATGGATTCTTGGCCCGTACACCCCTACGCCTATAAATTCTAATGTTTTGGAGCCATACTTATACCATGATATACTTTGTGGTTTCTTGACTTGCGACATTATCTCGCTGTCCCAGTCTTTCTTGGTACCAAACTTAATTTCGAAGTATTTTTCGAAGCTCTACCTTTTTACTATATCGTCTCTTGGTAGATTGATGTAAGGGGTGTGCTTTGCAATATCCTCCTTCTCTCTACTGGTGAGAGTTTTACCTAAACCTGTCCATTCTTTAGCAATGCATAGCAGAGTTTGCTTAGCTACTCCCTCTATGACAAGGTTTTAGGTCCAGAATAGTTCTATTGCTGCTGTATTTTTGCTATTGATGCATACGCGTGCCAGTCTCTGCACCTTTGTTAGCATATTCCTCATTGTGGTTAGCTTGGTTCTTTCGGCCCATGCTATTGCACGATGGTTTTCACCATTATGGTATACATCCAGCGAAGAACTGTTGGATTGCAACCCCAGCTTTTCCCCGTCAGGTTCCTACAAACCATAAGCACGCACGTTGCATTGTTTATATTTCTATTCTTCTCCAGAGACGCTCTAGTGTGTGTCCTAGGTACTTCAATTTTCCTTTGAATGGAATTTCCGTGCCATCCATTCTCATAGTTCGGAGATTTGGCAGACTTCTTTTATTAGTAAATAGTACTATGGTAGTTTTCGCCGGGTTAATATTTAATCCCATTAGAAAGTTACACCATTCTTTCGTTACTGACAGTTCTCTCTGTATCAGGCTACAAAGTGCATCCACGAACTTCCCTCTCGCTATTAAGGCAATGCCGGCTGCGTAACTCTGAAATTGTGTGCCATTCTCGGTTAGCTTCGATAATAGTTTGTCCACAACAAGTCTTCACAACAGTGGAGAAAGGACTCCGCCTTGTGGGCGGCCTTTTGTTGTTTTAATTCCTATCGTGGTGGGCATATCATTTACTCCTTTTTTGTGTAGTGACTTTCTCACAGCCTCGTGAGAAGTGTTGTCAAAGGCTCATGTCTAGAAAGGCACAGAGTATGGTTTCTTTGTTTTTGAGAGCTGACTGAATGTTACTAGTCAACTGGTATAGGGGCAGATTCTGTGGACCTACCCGCCCTATGTACGTGTTGACACGGGTGCATTGGCGCATTCTCCATAATCTTGGTTCTTATATAGTTATCTTTTTTTCCTTACTTTTGGTATGAAGATGACTATGGTCCTTCTCTATTTCTTTGGAATATAGCCCAGCGCAAGGCTGCTTTTAGTTATTTTGACTAGGTGGAGCAATATTATTTCTGAATTTTTTTGTAAAAGTGCAGGAAATATGCCGTCTACACCTGCTGATTTGAATGGTTGAAAGGTTCTTAGTGCCCAATCTAGACGAGCCGTAGTACAAATGCTCGTGGCGAGTTTCCATTCTTCTCAATGTGGAGCAATCTGCCTGTCTGCCGTCTCATAATCAGTTACTGTTGTGCTGCACGGGAAATGATTTTCTAGTAGGTGACTGGCTCGTTGCTCTTCCCTAAGGGTATAGCATTCGTCTGGCAAGAGAAGTGACATTCTTTAAATTCAGCTACGGCTGGCGTGGAAGAAATGTCTTCGCAGAATGTTCTAAAGCTTTGTCTTTTGGCTTTTCTGATTTCCTTATTCTACTCCGTTAGAGTCGCCGTTTAGTTATGACATTCTCCGTTGCGCTTTGCGGCATTAAAGCTGCTCTACATAGCATTCGAGTTCTAGGATATTACTAATTCTATTCCTAGCTTTAACGTTTTGTAAGTTTTCTTTTAGGGTGTTGGTGTATGTGTCCCAACTGATATTTCTTCGGTTTATTTTGGGTTCTATATCTTGACATTTTGCTCCAAGTCTTAACTCTATTATTCTATGATTAGACATTGAAGGTTTTGGTGATACCATCCATTCCCTAATCATACCTCCAACATCTTGGCTACCTATAGTGATATCTAAGACCTCTTCTAGCCCTAGTTACAAAAGTATGTGTTACCCCCACATTGAAAAAGTCTAAGTTACTACTTAGAAGAAATTCTAAAAGGTACTCACCTCTGGTGTTAACCTCGGTGCTTCCCTATATTGTGTGGTGCGCGTTTCCGTCACAGGCGATGAGTAGTGGAAGTTGCTTTTTCCTGCAGCGCTTCACAAGTCGTTTTATCTCCGCTGGGGATGTTGGCATCGTCCGCAGGAAAGTAAGCGGATGCAATTACTATGGCGCGGTGGTTGCCATTAGTTTCGAAATGCGTCTCGGTAACGGTTAGGTCCTGCGACATAAATTCTGAAAGACGAATGTAGTTAGTATTTTTCTGCATTAGAATACATGCTCTGGGATTCTTAATATTTTGTAAACTAACGGTATTTCTCTCGGAATATTTTATCATTGTGTACTTAAAATACCTAAAGAGCACAACCACATGATTTATTACACCTAGAGAAATAGTTTAAACATTCAAAGTAAATTATATATTTGGGGAAATGATCAAGTGCTAACTTTATGTCGCAGAATGTATGTATGTGCTGCATCTTATTAATAAGAGCCGCCTTACGAAGAGAAAAAATAACAAGCAAGAATGCTATCGGTTACAGTATTGAGAAAATATAAAATTAATGTCATTAAGAAAAAATTTTAGATCCATACATTTAGTTTTAGTTCGCGTACTGCGTGGAGTATATTAATTTTGTCATTGCTTTTGTAAGCGTAGGTGGAGGCAAAGGGCGACTGGCCCCCCCTAAATCTGGAATTAATAAATTGCTAGTAGTTTCTATTTGTTATCCTTTTTTAATGTGTGGTTTTACGTTTTTCTTTGAAACTAGAGCTGGAAAAGTAAAAACCAAATCAGTATTTGGTTGGACAATGTTGGACAATGGACCGGCTTGGACAATGTGTGATTAGTATGTGTCTAATATTTTCTGGAAATTTATACAATTTATACTGTTCAAATATAATGTTAAAAACTTTGATATTTACATGTAGTAGATAGTATTAACATTTTTATTTAATTTTTCGTTATACAAAAATTTAAATAACCTATTGCAATACCGTTTGTATTGTATTCCCGAATAAATCTGGGAATTTCCTATATCGAACTTCTTCAAAAAACTTTCCACTTCCGTTTTTTCGACACTATATCGGATCGCACAAAAAAAGTTACAAGTTTCAAATACCTAAAACAAAACATGCAAAGTGTAAACCTCAGCTATTGCTATTGTCAGTGGTACTTGAATCGTAGCAAACTGTTAATTTTAAACTACAGCCAGAGTGACATTTCAAGTTAACAAGAGCTGCCATAAGGTTAGCAGTCAGCGCTAATTCCGTGAGTTAGATCAGTGTGCTTGCTATTTCGTAGTCTGTAGTTTTGCACCTTAATTCTCGTTTTATTACTTTAAGCTAATTTTTTGTATTACTTTTTCTTGAGTTTTCCTTAGTTTGAGTTTTTATAAATTTTAGTTGATTTTTTTAAGTATATTTTTAATCGATAACATATTTTAAAATTAATTTAGCCTGAATTTATTAAAGGTAGCTTTATTTGATCTCATGGTTTGACATACTTTAGTTAGTAATATTTCTCCTATTTAGCTTGGTTATATATAAAAACATCAGGTAATAAGACCACATGCATTCATTTTGAACTATTTTCATTGACCCGCAAAATGCATGAATGAAAGATATGGTAAAAAAATTTTCTACGGTTTTGGCCCCTCTAATTTTCAGCCTGCCTGCACCCTTGTATGTAAACACAAAAATATTCTTTATAATTATAAACTTTTAACTCGATTTAGCCATGTCTGTGTCTATTTATATGCTATCATATTAACTTTTTCAAAACGGAAAATCTTTTCAAATTCCAATGAAAATATTGTATAGGCTTGGAATTTTTAATATGGGCTTTAATTTTTTAATATAGAAGTCATTTCTATATAATTAAAGGGTGGAAAACTCAACCGCGTACTCTGATTTTTTTTTTAGATTGGCTCGGGTTTTCGAGAAAATTGCATTTTTATTGATTATAAGATTTTATTGGTTTTATTTTACATTCAAGAAAAATAACTGCAAAAAATAAGAAATTTACAGGCGAGTTGAGAAAAAATTTCCAAAAATTTTGTAGAATTTTATTTAAATCAAATTATTTATATCTTGATTGTATCAATTGTTCTAGTTTATTTTGTTACAGTACAAAGTGTATGTAGTCTATGTGCGAAACAATGTGTCATTGTTTGTCCTAATCCGGTGGTAGCCCAAATCATATTTTCTGCAAATTACTTTAAAACAGGTACCACCTACGATACTCACATTTGTTTTTCTACCCACAAAAGACGACACACGATCTCATCTCAACACATATGCATCCTTTTCTGGAGTATGTCATGAGAAATTGTCTTAACTCAAATCCCATATTCTCAATATCTAAAATAAATAAAACAATTTTAAAGATCGAACCATTTTGAGGATTGAAAAGAAAGATGGCAAAACAAGTAGGAAGGATCATAAAAACTTGATCGCTTTTCAATTGTTTTGCACTTTGCGCTATGGCTCAAAGGATATTTGCATGTTTGAAACTGCAGGCTTAAATGGGAAGAGAAGATTTTCTCCTTGCATTGTGATTCTTAATATTATTTCTTTTCAAGTGGGTTACTTTGAGGCTTGAGCGACTTATTAGTTTGCAAAATAGTTTGCTTTCCATTATCGTCTAATTGTTGTCTTTGTTCACACGATGTGGCAGCAAAAATTACACGATCGTTAATTGTTTTTTGCGCCCTTGTTCAGCTTGTATTTGTAAATTGTTGCTTGTGCTCGGAGTGGATTTAGTGCAGACTTATTTCTACCTTATTTGCTCTAGTTTAGATTTAGAAACTTTGGCTTAGGCTCAAGCGCAATGCTCCGAGTAGGAATAATAATAATAAAAATAATAATAGCACAAATAAAACCTGAACAATAGCTACTTGAGTTTCTTTACTAATACCTCTTGAGATTACAATGATGCGTCCGAATATTGGTCATGGTGTGCACTTTGTTTGTTGCACTTATTTTTTTTTCTTTTTTTTTTTTTGTTCTATACGCTGGACCTTCTAGCGGCGCGCAGGCGCTCAGACATAGCCGCATAGAATTTATTTGTATGTGAAATAATAAAACCTCAAGTACCAGTGCTTTGTTAGTTTTATTGTTTTACTGCGGATGCCTTTTTATCTGAGCTCAAGTATCTTTTGAAAAGTATTTTGTCTGTGTATGTAAACTACCTTGACGCCAGCGCCTAAAGTTGTTCTGTACTCGTCTGGCGGTGAGCTAAGATAACTTTTTTTATTTCGTTTAAAAGCATGTGTGCATATTTCGCACCGCCTTAAAGATTCCAGTGTGAATATTTATGCTTCCTTTAGCAGCTAGTTAAGGTATTTTTCACATTCTTGAATTTTCGCAACAGATTGCCACATTTTGTGGAATTTCCGCAATAGTAGATGAATGAATGAACCATTTTGGGAATTTCCACTTAATCAATGCTGCATTTAGAAATATTGTCTAACGGCATCTGTTGGTTCGGAAAATACTACTTTTTTATATTTATGAAACAACATTGCTGTATCGATTTTAGTACTTTTGTTACAATAACCAGATGAGCCATAGTTCACATAAAATTATTTTCTGCCACCAAAGAGTAAAAACAAATCGAATTATTTCAGTATTATCTACACTGCAGATGATATGACATATACTTTCTCTAGCGATTCTGCCTTAAACTTAACTTCTGAAGTTAATCATGACCTTGGACTCCTGCGCCATTGGTTTTCATCACACAAATTGATTCTGAGTGATAAAACTAAAATATTGCTCTTCAGTGTAGCTGGAAATGATATCTATTTACCAAATTTTGTCTTGCACTGTGCAGGCTGCAAAAAATTCACATTTAGCAGTGATATATGCAGTTTTTCATCACACCTAAATACATATAATGATTCTTGCCAATGCTCTGCAAAATGTTTTTCGATTGGTTGCGTTAAATCATTTAAATACCTTGGCTTACTACTTGATTGGAAATTGTCTTGGCTAGACCATAATGCTGCCCTCAAAAGATATCTCATGAGTGCTATCAGACAGATATATCTCTTAAAGCTTTTTGCTCGCCAAAATTGCTCGAATGCATTTACCATGGTATTTTTCATTCAAAACTTCAATATGGCGTAATAAGTTGGGGAGGTACCCATGCTAATAAAATTAATCCACTACTTTTCGCTCAAAAACATGTAATTCGTATTATATGTAACATAAAATGACTATATAGAAGCTTTCCTCTGTTTAAAAACCTGAATGTCTTACCACTTAAGCACCTATATTTCTATAGAGTGCTAAAAGAATTTCTAAATTGCTCTGGTTAACTGCTGAACAGATACGCGAATGGTTATGATTTAAGAAAAAATGATCAAGTTACTGTTAAAGTTCCTTTACACAAATTACAGCACTTTTCCTACTTCTACTCATGCACTGCTCCCAGACTTTTCAATAGATTACCAAATAATGTTCGGCGCATATCTAACAATATCTTCTTTCTTAAAGAAGTGAAATCATGGCTTTTTAATTACGATTTCAATGTTATTGATACATTTATTTCTGTCTCATTCTCGAAACCCGCCAGAGGACCTTCGGGGAATCTGCCTGTCCCAAGCCAGGAATGGAAGGGTGAGGGTTGGTTATTGGATGGGCAGTTCATGGGGCACGGCCCATGAACTGATCTCATAATGAGTTCTTTCTGGAGGCACGGCTCCTGAATGTTCGTCTGATAACTGTAAAAGAAAAGGTTTACCTAGAGCCTTGGATGTTGCTGCCAAATTCTTGGAGAAAGCATTGTTTTGATATTAAGTTATCATAACACCGTAGTTGTAATATGCTTTCGATGGACGATCAATCCAACATAACTTGAAGAGCGGGGATAGTCATCCATCAATGATGAGGAGACCTGATCTATTGTCGTTCTGCAGACCTATCTTAGAATAAAGGTTATTATGTAGGAAACATTTAACCTTCGGACCGTTGTATAAGCAAATTTGTATACAACGGCTCATGCTTCTTAGTTTTCTGTTAAGGCTTTTATTAGTCTTAATTTAGGAAAACGACGTTGCATAAGTAGAATTGAGGTTTACCCGGTTTTACTGGGAAACCTATGGTTATTTTTAACCTTGCCAAGTACAATTCGAGTGGCTGAAGGTGTCACAGTCAGATATAAATGTTCTAAGAACTTTTGGTCTGTAGACGGAATGTTGAAGAGCCTTGTCAGGTGGAGCCTTTTGCCCGGGTTTTGACTATCATATGGGTTAGGCCCACGTGGGTTTTAAATTCGCTCTGACTGTGGTTAGGCCAGGAAGGCCGGTGTGAGTTACACTTTAGTTGAACTCGGGTTGGTGATTCCCTTAAATTACTAAGAGAATGATGGTAGATTGAATCTCGCCAATTTCAAACAGTAAATGTTAGGAAGGTAAGCAACTACCGGATCAATATACTGTTACCTTTGGAATTTGAGTACAGGCGACGGGGAAACCTAAATAGTCTGAGTTGTGACCATTTGAGATTGAGGAATTTGATTGCATGAGTGACAGGCCTAGTTGCCGCCTTAATTTTTCGTGTCAGAGAGTGATGACCTCTGATATGAATGGGATGATTTTGTGCGGATCAAATAAAGGGTTGTATTACTTGGTATAGTATACTGAGATGACCCATGGTTTATTAAAATAACCAAGTCATGTTTGAATTCGAGTGACTGAATGAGTCACGGTCATGTATAGTGTCTTTGACATCAGTGCTGGGGTTCTGTGGCATGTAATTAGAGGAACCTTTCAAAAATGGTCTTTCTTGAATTCCGAAGGGGCGTTGACCGACGCTTCATATTTGTCCCAAGCATTGGAGCACCGTTGAATTAAGCCTTCGCGGCAGGGGTCAACGTTAAAAACATAGTGGCTTTCTGTCTCATTCTCGATGGCATGTAATTAGAGGAACCTTTCAAAAATGGTCTTTCTTGAATTCCGAAGGGGCGTTGACCGACGCTTCATATTTGTCCCAAGCATTGGAGCACCGTTGAATTAAGCCTTCGCGGCAGGGGTCAACGTTAAAAACATAGTGGCTTTCTGTCTCATTCTCGAGAGAGAGAAGGCTTAATTCAACGGTGCTCCAATGCTTGGGACAAATATGAAGCGTCGGTCAACGCCCCTTGAATTCCGAAGGGGCGTTGACCGACGCTTCATATTTGTCCCAAGCATTGGAGCACCGTTGAATTAGCCTTCGCGGCAGGGGTCAACGTTAAAAACATAGTGGCTTTCTGTCTCATTCTCGAAACCCGCCAGAGGACCTTCGGGGAATCTGCCTGTCCCAAGCCAGGAATGGAAGGGTGAGGGTTGGTTATTGGATGGGCAGTTCATGGGGCACGGCCCATGAACTGATCTCATAATGAGTTCTTTCTGGAGGCACGGCTCCTGAATGTTCGTCTGATAACTGTAAAAGAAAAGGTTTACCTAAAGCCTTGGATGTTGCTGCCAAATTCTTGGAGAAAGCATTGTTTTGATATTAGGTTATCATAACACCGTAGTTGTAATATGCTTTCGATGGACGATCAATCCAACATAACTTGAAGAGCGGGGATAGTCATCCATCAATGATGAGGAGACCTGATCTATCGTTGTTCTGCAGACCTATCTTAGAATAAAGGTTATTATGTAGGAAACATTTAACCTTCGGACCGTTGTATAAGCAAATTTGTATACAACGGCTCATGCTTCTTAGTTTTCTGTTAAGGCTTTTATTAGTCTTAATTTAGGATAACGACGTTGCATAAGTAGAATTGAGGTTTACCCGGTTTTACTGGGAAACCTATGGTTATTTTTTTAACCTAGCCAAGTACAATTCGAGTGGCTGAAGGTGTCACAGTCAGATATAAATGTTCTAAGAACTTTTGGTCTGTAGACGGGATGTTGAAGAGCCTTGTCAGGTGGAGCCTTTTGCCCGGGTTTTGACTATCATATGGGTTAGGTCCACGTGGGGTGTTAATAACGCTCTGGCTGTGGTTAGGCCAGAAAGGCCGGTGTGAGTTACACTTTAGTTGAACTCGGGCTGGTGATTCCCTTATATTACTAAGAGAATGATGGTAGATTGAATCTCGCCAATTTCAAACAGTAAATGTTAGGAAGGTAAGCAACTACCGGATCAATATACTGTTACCTTTGGAATTTGAGTACAGGCGACGGGGAAACCTAAATAGTCTGAGTTGTGACCATTTGAGATTGAGGAATTTGATTGCATGAGTGACAGGCCTAGTTGCCGCCTTAATTTTTCGTGTCAGAGAGTGATGACCTCTGATATGAATGGGATGATTTTGTGCGGATCAAATAAAGGGTTGTATTACTTGGTATAGTATACTGAGATGACCCATGGTTATTAAAATAACCAAGTCATGTTTAAATTCGAGTGACTGAATGAGTCACGGTCATGTATAGTGTCTTTTTGACATCAGTGCTGGGGTTCTGTGGCATGTAATTAGAGGAACCTTTCAAAAATGGTCTTTCTTGAATTCCGAAGGGGCGTTGACCGACGCTTCATATTTGTCCCAAGCATTGGAGCACCGTTGAATTAAGCCTTCGCGGCAGGGGTCAACGTTAAAAACATAGTGGCTTTCTGTCTCATTCTCGATGGTACGGTCATGAATTGCGTCAATCTGACGACAAAGGCGCTGTTGTATATTATTAGGGGAACCTTTCAAAAGTGGTCTTTCTTGAATTCCGAAGGGGCGTTGACCGACGCTTCATATTTGTCCCAAGCTTTGGAGCACCGTTGAATTAAGCCTTCGCGGCAGGGGTCAACGTTAAAAACATAGTGGCTTTCTGTCTCATTCTCGAAAACCCGCCAGAGGACCTTCGGGGAATCTGCCTGTCCCAAGCCAGGAATGGAAGGGTGAGGGTTTGTTATTGGATGGGCAGTTCATGGGGCACGGCCCATGAACTGATCTCATAATGAGTTCTTTCTGGAGGCACGGCTCCTGAATGTTCGTCTGATAACTGTAAAAGAAAAAGGTTTACCTAGAGCCTTGGTTGTTGCTGCCAAATTCTTGGAGAAAGCATTGTTTTGATATTAAGTTATCATAACACCGTTGTTGTAATATGCTTTCGATGGACGATCAATCCAACATAACTTGAAGAGCGGGGATAGTCATCCATCAATGATGAGGAGACCTGATCTATCGTTGTTCTGCAGACCTATCTTAGAATAAAGGTTATTATGTAGGAAACATTTAACCTTCGGACCGTTGTATAAGCAAATTTGTATACAACGGCTCATGCTTCTTAGTTTTCTGTTAAGGCTTTTTATTAAGTCTTAATTAGGATAACGACGTTGCATAAGTAGAATAGAGGTTTACCCGGTTTTACTGGGAAACGTATGGTTGATTTTTTTAACCTAGTCATGTACAATTCGAGTGGCTGAAGGTGTCACAGTCAAATATAAATGTTCTAAGAACTTTTGGTCTGTAGACGGGATGTTGAAGAGCCTTGTCAGGTGGAGCCTTGAGCCCAGGTATTGACTGTCGTATGGGTTAGGCCCACGTGGGGTATTCAAAACGCTCTGGCTTGTGGTTAGGCCAGAAAGGCTGGTGTGAGTTACACTTTAGTTGAACTCGGGCTAGTGATTCCCTTAAATTACAAAGAGAATGATGGTAGATTGAATCTCGCTAATTTCAAACAGTAAATGTTAGGAAGGTAAGCAACTACCGGATCAATATACTGTTACCTTTGGAATTTGAGTACAGGCGACGGGGAAACCTAAATAGTCTGAGTTGATCTCATAATGAGTTCATTCTTGAGGCACGGCTCTTGAATGTTCATCTGATAACTATAAAAGAAAAAGGTTTACCTTGAGCCTTGGTTGTTGGTTGCCAAATTCTTGGAGAAAGCATGGTTTTGATATTAAGTTATCATAACATTGTTATTGTAATATGCTTTCGATGGACGATTAATCCAACAGAACTTGAAGGGCGGGGGCAGTCATCCATCAATGATGAGGAGACCTGATCTATCGTTGTTCTGCAGACCTTGTTTTAGAACGAAAGTTTTATGTAAGAAACATATAATCTTTCGATCGAGTATAAGCCAATTGGTATACTACGGCTCACACTTCCTAGTTTTTCGAAAGAGGCTTTTTATTAAGTTTTAATTAGGTTAACGAAGTTGCATAAGTAGAATTGTGGTTTACCCGGTTTTACTGGGAAACCAATGGTTATTTTTAACCTAGTCATGTACAATTCTAGTGGCTGAAGGTGTCAGAGTCAAATATTAATTTCTAAGAACTTTTGGTCTGTAAGACGGGATGTTGAAGAGCCTTGTCAGGTGGAGCCTTGAGCCCAGGTATTGACTGTCGTTTGGGTTTGGCCAACGTGGGGTTTTCAATGCGCTCTGGCTGTGGTTAGGCCAGAAAGGCCGGTGTGAGTTACACTTAAGTTGAACTCGGGCTAGTGATTCCCTTAAATTACTAAGAGAATGATGGTAGATTGAATCTCGCTAATTTCAAACAGTAAATGTTAGGAAGGTAAGCAACTACCGGATCAATATACTGTTACCTTTGGAATTTGAGTACAGGTGACGGGGAAACCTAAACAGTCTGAGTTGTGTCCACAAAGGATTGGGGAACCTTATGAAATAGCAATAGTACCATAGGTTTACCATAGGTTTTATGTAGGTATCGCTTCCCAGTTTTCATGACAAAGACTACCCTCTTTGATCGTGTGAGCGAAGTTGCGTGCCAAAAATGGGTTAAATTATCGGTACGTATACCGAATGTGTCACGGTCATGTATAGTGGCCTTTAATTGATGGTTAAAGGCTAGTCTGTGCTGTGGAATTAGGGGAACCTTTCTGGTGGATCTTTTGAATTCCGAAGGGGCGTTGGCCGACGCTTTATATTTGTCTCAAGCTTTGGAGCACCGTACAATTAAGTCTTCGCGGCAGGGGTCTACGTTAAAAACATAGAGGATTTCTATCTCATTCTCGGACTTTCCCATATTTTCATAAAAAACTGCTCAAAATTGTAGAAATCTGGCAAATAACTATTTAAATTTACAATACAAATAATATATGTTACAAAAAGTCAATTTCTGGCATGCAATTACTAATTTAACCAGACAAAATGTAAAAATAATATGAAAATTGTTGAAATTTAAAAAAAAATCATAAATTGTTCTTGCGGGGGCATTTAATTCGATTTTTTGCTGTTTTTTTGGCTCGGGAGTAATCTCCAGGCTATTCAGCCGACTTTAATTTTGACTTTTTCTAAATTTCGCTACACTCTAGTATACAGTCTTGTAATACTCTGATAAAAAACCTATACCACCAACATTCTAGACATGCGCGACCAGCTTCTTTTATCACTAAATGATCGGCCTAGAAGACGCTGGCAGAGTCTGGTAGACGAAAAGCGTCCGCAACCCATAGTTTCTCAGAGTATATGCCAGCTGGCACACCACACTCTATCTTGGAGCCGTCATTGAAGAAGGACACATTGAAGACTAAGTCAGGTCCCCTATTGATCCACTCTACCCTGGTGGGGAACTTTATTGTAAAGGATTTCGTGAATACTAGTAGGTATTCATCCCTTTTCCAGAATCCGTCGTAGCTTACATTTTCTTTCGGATTCGAAATGTCGTATTCTTCAGTTGGTATTTGAACATTTACTCTTCCACAATCCAAACGCATCTACTTTTGACAGCTATTTTTCGGATTTTTTCACGAAAGCTTTACTTCGCCAGAATATTTTTTTAGTACTTTTGTATGAACAATATTAAAATAATTTAACCGTTTTACGCTCACTTTTTCGAAATTATGCCAATTCCGCTAATTCAGCCCAATCTTGCGATATTGAATAGCTTTGGAGTTACATGCCGCACAGACTAGGAATTCGGTTCGGTGTTTTACCATAGTTAAAACGTGCCGTTACACTAATCACATTTTATGGACGTTGGACGAGGGGGCCTCTCCCACACAATAAAAATTTGCATTATCGAATAGCTTTGGAGTTATAGGTCGTACAGCCTCGGAATTCAGTATTCGACCATTATTTACACGTGCCGTTTCACTGATAACACTTCATGGGCGTTTAAAGACAAGGCGTTGCACTTCCCATATAACCTAAATTGCGATATCGAATAGCTTATGAGCTATAGGCCGCACAGACTCGGAATTTGGTATTTGACCATAATTTGCACGTGCCGTTTCACTGATAACATTTTATTCCTGGATGGTTTAAATTTACAATTGCATTTGGTAGGTGGTGCTGCAATCGGGCAAACAGCCATAAACTCCTAAACTAGTCATACGACTAGCATGTGATATTTTGTATACAGAGGTTTTCAGGTACGATGAATGCTTAAGTGCTATTTATTTTGATCTGTGTCAAACACCAGAGGGCACTGTAGTACACATTTTTTACAAAACCACCAAAAACTCCTAAGCCGCTCATATGACAAGCATGAAAATATGTATAAATGGGCTGTCAGGTACGATGAGTGCTTTGGTGCTATCTATTTTTATCTATCTTTAAAATCAGAGCTCGCTGAAATACAAATTTAGTACAAAACCACCAATAAATCCTTTATATTACATATAATTCTTATATTTTATTTAAATATACGATATAAATTAATTTTGCAAAGCTGTACAAGATTGATAAGTACTTGTCTCGTCGTGCCCTTCGTAATTTTGCTCGATTACGGATGCTATAATTCGGCCCCAGGTTTCATTTATTTATTTCATATTCAAATGTTAACATATTTTGTTTAAGTATATTAAAACCACTCATATCTTTACATAAAAAAATTAATAGAAAGACCTAGATTAAAAAGTCAAAGATTTAACAGTTTGAAGATCTTTTCATTACCGGGAGCAAGTTTTAATTCTACATAGCGCACAGCGGCTATAGCGCTATTATCCGAAACAAACGCGAAAAGTTTCTGCACGAAGCTCGCATTCGAAAACACGTTCTTCTCTGCACCAAAGGAAGCAAAAAGGATCACCATCGGTTTCAACTCTTTAAAAAGATGACCAAATCTTCACTTACTCGGCTGATATGGCGCGAACCTATTGGTAGATTGTTTGCACAAAGTTAAACTCTCTCAGATAGCAGCCTGCTTGTAAAAATTTTTTGGTTATGACATTGTAATGCAGAACTGTAAGTGGAAACAAAATCTTGTTTGTGCTCACTTCTTGTTTTTGCTCACACTATTTTCTTTTCATTGTTCAAAAAACCGTCTGTGTAGCAACATCGTGTCTTCTAACAGGAAGTATTAATTCTGAAATGCTCTATAAAAGGTAATAAATTCGTTTTTTAAACTGTAAAAATCATTGTCAAAATAATTTGTGGCGTCTCTTATCTTGTGCATACTGATACTGATATCGTCGCTTACTGTGCAAGGTGGATGTCATCAATGTTTTAGCGGCCTTGCCCGAACAATTCAGAATTGTATACAGGCGTTGGAGGCTACAGGCTACATTGTATTTAAGATAAAATTGGTAACGCCACGAGTCTATTTACGACTGGGCACCCACTGTCATTTGTTGAGAGTGGATCTTGTGCAATGCAGGAGAGTTACCCGCTTGTAAAAATTTGTCGGTGATGACATTGTAATGCAGAACTGTAAACGGAAACAAAATCTTGTTTGTGCTCACTTCTTGGAAGTGCTCATATTATTTTCATTGTTCAAGCAGCAGTTTGACTTTATTCGTCTGTGTAGCAACATCGTGTTCTTTAACAGGATGTTTTGCAGTTTGTAAAAGTTATTAATTTTTATGTTTAAGCCAGAACAAAGTTTTATGTGTAATATAACTAAATGTTATTAAACATTTTTTCTTAGATGCGATATAAAAGGTAATAAATTTATTCATTAAGTTGTAAAATTTACTGACAAAATAATTTGTGACGTCATTTGCTTTCGATTTCTTCTTTTCGGAGTGTTCTCTTTTGTTTTCGTTGTGTTTTTAGAGTAGAGAGGATTTTCGTTAACTTTTGTTTTGTTCTCTCAAATTTTGTGCGTCATTTTTTGCTCTCTCCTATCTTGTGCATACCTACCCCAATCGTCGCTTAATGTGTAAGGTAGATGTTATCAGTGTTTTCGCGGCCATGTCCAAACAAATGTAATTCAGAATTGTATACAGGCGTTGGAGGCTACAGGCTACATTGTATTTAAGAAATAATTGGTAAAAGAAACGCCATGAGTCTATTTACGACTGGGCACCCACTGTCATTTGTTGAGAGTGGATCTTGTGCAATGCAGGAGAGTTACCCGCTTGTAAAAATTTGTCGATGATGACATTGTAATGCAGAACTGTAAACGGAAACAAAATCTTGTTTGTGCTCACTTCTTGGAAGTGCTCATATTATTTTCTTTTCATTGTTCAAGCAACAGTTTGACTTTATTCTGCTGAGTAGCAACATTGTGTTCTTTAACAGGATGTTTTGCAGTTTGTGAAAGTTATTAATTGTTATGTTTAAACCAGAACAAAGTTTTATGTATAAAATAACTAAATGTTATTAAACATTTTTTGCAATATAAAAGATAATAAATTTATTCATTAAGTTGTAAAATTTGCTGTCAAAATATTTTGTGATGTCATTTGCTTTTGATTTCTTCTTTTCGGTGTGTTCTCTTTCGTTTTTGTTGTGCGTCATTTTTTGCTCTCTCCTATCTTGTGCATACCTACCCCAATCGTCGCTTACTGTATAAGGTAGATGTCATCAGTGTTTTCGCGGCCATGTCCAAACAAATGTAATTCAGAATTGTATACAGGCGATGGAGGCTGCAGGCTACATTGTATTTAAGAAATAATTGGTTACGTCATGTGCCCATTTACCACTGTGTACTTTCAAACGAGAGCATACCGCCAACTGTGCTTAAAAGGTGCTCGGCCTTTTCACAACCATTGTAACATTTTCTACAGAACAGGAGTATTTCCATCTTGTTGGAAGGTGGCAAATATCCAGCCGGTACCTTAAAAAGGGCGCTGTATTGAACTCTGTACTCTGCCGACCCATTGCGGTATGCTCTACAATTTCCAAAAGTATGAAGAGCGTAATAAACTTCATCATTATGAACTATCTGGAGCACAGCCAACTGCTCAGTGACCGTCAATATGGTTTCCGTAGGGCTCGCTCTACTGGTGATCTTATGGCGTTCTTAACTGAAAAATGGAACCAATGCGTTCACTTTTTCGGCGAGAGTAGGGTTGCTGCTCTGGATATTTCAAAAGCGTTTGACCGAGTAAGGCATAAAGCGCTCGTGTCGAAACTTATTGCATATGGTTGTAGTAGTAACTTTGCTCGATGAATCACGTGTTTCCTCAAGGACAGAACGATTCATGTCGTACTTAACGGTATTTCAGCCGAGGAGCATGTCATCAACGCAGGAGTACCGCAGGGTTTGGTTCTATTGCCAACCTTGTTTCTGGTTTTTGTCAACGATCTTCTGTCGTTGACGCATAACCCAATCCATTCGTGGATATCCGATAAGGAGATTGAGAAAAAGAGGCAAAATATGTACGACATACTCCTTAATGATCTACAAAAAATCTCCGAGTGGGGCCCTTGCTAATAGATTAGAGTTCAATACAAGCAAGACCCAGTGCTGTCTGTTAACCTACAATCGGATGGTGTGCTTCTTAGCTCCCCTCATTATGAATGGTATCGATCTTGTGGAATCAGCCGCTTTTTACGTTCTGGGCATGTAGAACCAATCTGATCTTTGTTGGAATGGTCATATTTTCGATGTGTCGAAGGAAACGGGCAAGAGCCTAGGTTTCTTAAAACGGTGCAAAAAATATTTCACTTCAGCTGATCTTCGCATGATCTACACCTCATAAATCAGACCGAAAATGGAGTACAATTCGCCCATTTTGGCAGGGGCTTCAAGATCTTATTTGGAGTTTCTGGTTCGAATTAAAGGTAGTTTAATATATTTTATTGGGGATGAAAGTATTTCATCCTCTCTCAACTCTCTTGGGCATCGACGTAATGTTGGTTGCTTCAGCTTTTTGTATAAGTACTACCATGGGAAGTATTCAACGGAGATACATGGCCTGACGTCACCAGCTCGTGTGTTTCCTAGGTCCACCTCGATATTCAACAGAACCTAGCATTACCGAGATAATTCGTTTTTCAGTCGTATGGCAAAGTTGTGGAATAGTCTGCCTACGAGCGTGTTTCCCGTCAGTCTAGAGCTGTGTAAATTTAAAACAAATCTTCTCACCGACATTTCTCCATCTTTCCACCCTTCAACTTGCTATCACCTATCTTCCGAATCAACACAATGCTTTCACATTTATAGGGGGCATCCCCTGAGCGATTGTTCAGTCCTAAAAAAACACAGCTATCCGAGTAATGTTTTTTTTTATAACTTTGAGGAAAAGCCGTTTTTTATGTGTCATTATCATACATACTTATTTTCTCTGCTAAGATAGCAATAAAATCTTCCTAATAACCACATTATATCATACTTAAAATCGGAAAACTTCAAATACTTGCAAGATAATGTAAACATAACAATGTCCTTAAACTTGTGACATGCCAAAAAACAATCAAATTTTTTCAAACAAAATCAGTTCAAACCAACATAGCTATTAATGTGTCATGATCAAAGACCCAAGATCACCAACGAAGCTTTGATGCTGTACAACATAAAGGTACGTATATTTTTTTTCAAACATCTACAGCAGCACACAGAGCTGAGCTTACAAATCATTCCCTAAAAATTTCAATACGTTACCGATAAAATTGTCGCCAGTTAAATAAACGAGTGGCTTTGATTTAAGCCGCTAAAGCATTAAATTCTCAATGAAAGTTTATGCCACAAACTATGTTATCTCAGCATGTTGATCGCTTGGCTCAAACAACCAGAGCCACACAGCAACTACAACAAAAATAAAAACACACTCGATTCCCAAATGAGAATTCAATAAATTTTAGCACAAAACGACCTGTTCCACAAGATCAGCAACAGCATCAATGATGATGATCGTCGTTGTGTCGTAGTCGTTGTCGTTTACATGAATATTCCGATCGTTATTAATTCGGGCTACGGGCAACTCTCTCTAGAAGATGGCGCAGACGAGCGTGATAGCGTGGGTTACTCATTTGGTTAATGATGTGAACCCAGCGGAAGAAGATGAGAGAGATAACAAAGTGATCTTGTCTGCAAGTTGTGCAAAAAATATCAACAATTGTATTTTCACGCTATTAAATACCACCTACCGGCAAAATTGCCAGACTGGTAAACAGGTTGGAGCACAAAAAGTCACACAACTTGACTTAAATATGTGGGGGCAGTTTTAAGATCAATAGTTAAGCAGAATAAAAAACAATACAAAAAATATAAAAAAATTAAAGTCGGCAATTGGGCTTTGTAGTTTTTTTTTTTTTTTTTTTGTGTAGCTATTCGTTTGCCTTCGTAAGATTTTTAACGTGTTTACAATTTGATTTGGTACATGTTTTTCTTTCTCTGCTATCACAGAGACAGATAAGAATGGCGTTACTTTGACAATTTTTCAGATCGTTTTTAAAACCAAACAGTAGGTCATAAAAATCTCATTTAACAAATGTTCTTCACTAGTTAAGTACGTGATCTTTTTACCTTTCTACAGCTCCTCCATTTTTGTCAGCATCATCTTGTGCTCACTCGCTGACCAGAGACCATACAACTTGTCTTCCAGCGGGAACATTATGCTCAGCTCGTTTCAATCTCTTGGTTTGACGTGGCGCCATCGTTAAAGATGCGGTCCTCTATGAAGTTCTGATAAAAGATCACAGTGAATGGCATGTTTTCCTTCATTGCCTTGTTTCCCTTACATTTATTCTTCTTGTACTTCTTGTACTTTTTGCAGTGGTTGTTTCTTACTTACACTTTAAAGTAAGGGTTAAGGCCGAGTCAATCGTATAAGTATTGTTTGGACCATCTTGGCTTGGCTATATGGAGGTTGTTTTCTGTCAACTTGTCATTGTTTTATTAGGTTTGATGAGCAGGTAGCTTTATTAAACCTTAAAGGTGTTTAATTATTTTAAGAAATTTCTTGTTAAGGCTAAAGCAAGCAGAAGATACAAGCGCGCACTAATTGTGTGAATGCATTCACACTGAATGCATTAAATCACTATTGTTTTAAAAACTACTACATTTTAAAACCGAAACCTTAAGTTGATTTCATAAATCGAACTTTGATGTACTGAATAGTCTTGTGATGGAAGCTTGAGCATGACCATATTTTGAACCGTTTGAACCGTGGATACATACGTTTTGCAAACCGTATTTTCTAAGTTCAGATAATGTTCCAAAAGACTCTTGGTGACCAAGATCTCCAGTACATCAGTAGTACAGATGTTCCAGTAGGGACGAGAAGTAGTCGAATATGTATCTTATCAGGGAATACTAAGAATATCGAAGGATGACCAAAAGCAAAACGGGGAATCAATGAACCAATAAACCACTTCTTAACCATTGAAATTTATGGTCCAGAGTCACTATACTATTTATCAAGCCTTTTCTTGGTCCCGATGATGATTTTTTTGCGCAAAAAACTATGCTTGATGAGTATACGAAATTCACTTTTTTCCATTTTCGTCGAAACTTACGAGGTTGCCTGTTTTCACTGGCTGTCAAATACAAACTAAATGAGGCAGCTTGCTCAAAATTTAACAGTAGTTTATTAAAAGATGTTAGTTGACAGGATCAGTGCTGCATTTAAAGTTACTGCGCAGGAAATTCAAAGTCACTGACTTCTCAGACGACCGACGTATATGGTAAAAAGTAGAAATTCATGATTTTCTTAAGAACGGGCAGACGGCATCGGAAGCTACTTTTATCTGGGGAGCAAAACACTTCATCAAAAGTTTAAGTTAAATCCACAAATTTTCTTACACTGGAAACCAATGAAAATATTTATAATTTTGATAATTAATTGCAACCTATTTTTCGTTGATTTTACATGATTTTAATTATGAGCTTTCTAGATCAAGGCAAGCACAATAACAACTCTGTACAGAGCCCATCACACAGCAGACTAAAAATACTTTTTCGGGAGGCGCTACCCATTTCATCTTCAGTAGCTTTTTTTATCCTACTTCCCTTAATATTTTCTTTTTTTAATTTTCTCATCGACAATTCGTTCAAACTGCTTAAAAAGTTAAGAGCATTTATTCCATCTTAATATTACGCGAACTTAGTTTGAGTTTCAGTACTGATAAGGACAAAATGCTTCAAAAATAAAACAAAGAAAAATTATCACTTTTCTCAGCCCAATATTGAAAAAAATGTAATCTCCAATACTTATTGAAATTAATCTCCAGTAAAATGTTTTCCACATAAAGTCAAGAGTCGAAGCCAGGCTATTTTGAAGTAATCATAGAGTAATGCTAAGGTGTAGTGATCTTTGAACTCCTTTGAGAGCCAGACTTAACGAGATTCTTATAATTCTTGATATATTGGCCAAATTGCTTTATCCTGTTAATTAGTTTTATGATCTATGAAATTATTACATGAATTAAAATTGTGAGCTTTAGATCAAGTAAGTTTTTAAAGAAGGCAACAACAACAACAACAACAACAACTCTGTATAGAGTCAATCACTTAGGTGACTAGACAGTTTGTTTCGGAAATCGCTACATTTTCCTCTTCAGTAGTCTTTGAGTGATTAAGCTGTGATCAACTCACTGTTTAAACTAGTATATGAGTGCGCAGATTTTGGAATTCATTCTTTTGAATTGTATGGCTGCTAATCATATGGCATTTCAAAGCAGTAGGCTATTTATAGATCACCGCCATCAACTCTATCAAGGTTGCCATCTGTTCTAGTTGCTTCTTTATTTATTTCAATATTCATTGGTGTTCGATAGTTTGTCGAGATGCACCATAGTTTCTATTTAAGCGATATACCGAATCCTGGGAAAATTTTCACATGCAGTCTTAAATTAAAAAATATTTGGCTTTTTCGCAAGGCATGGGTTTTCCGATGATATGATATCGGAAACCATAAACGCGACAATATTCACCAGCGAAGAATTTAAAAAATTTTGTAATTATTCAGGGATTTCTCAAAAATTTATTGGCCCAAGTCACCCGGCTACAAGCGAGCTGGCGGAAAGGAATGAACAAACACTCAAAAAGAGTCATGCAGCTATGGAAAACGAATACCAATATATAAAATAGTTAAAGAAATATTATTTCGATATCGGGCCACATACCTTATTAATAATGAGAAAACACCTGCGGAGCAATAACTGCACAGACAGATTCGGATAAAACTGGATACACTTAAGCCAACAAAATTTCAGATAACTGATAACTGATAACTGCTCGACAAATAGCCGATGTAGAACGTCTAAAAGCTCAATATTATGATAACAATAAACCTTTATGGAAGCTCGGTACGGTTATCAAGAAATATGTTCATCTTCACTATCTGATTAAATTAGACAATGGTTACGTTCTTAAACGCCACATAAATCAACTTCGATTGACTGACATACCACCGAAGAGACCAGTGTCTTTCGAACTAGAACTATTTATACCTGATGAATTAAAATCTATGTCAAAGAACTCAAAGGACAGATCACCACTGGAGCATTTAGCGAATGTCCCAATCAAACAACCAAGATAGAAGGTACATAACGAGATCCAGTCAGAAGGAACTGAAGAAATTTCAACTCCACATTTCCGATCATCAAGCTGAGCTCGACGACTATCTTAGTATCTAGATGAGTAACAGCAGGGGCGTAACTAGCGGGGGTAAGGGGGGTAAGACTACCCTCTTTACTTTTTTGAGTCGGCCCATTTGTTATTTTTTACTAAAATTTTTTAAAATATTGATTTTTTTAAACAGTATTTATGAACGCATCAAAGCCAGTCGTACCTTTTATTGCCATTTTAATAACAAAAACCAACTTTAGTCGACTATTTCATTTTAATTCATACCCAGTACTATCTTCAGTCGGCCAATTCACTTTTAGTCATACCTCAAACGAACTTCAATCGGCCAACTAATTTTAAGTCGTATCTGCGTTGAATTGTTGAAAGGTAGTGAAAAGTAGTATAAAAAAGTAGTATAAATTTTGTTAAAAAAGTACGGAAATAGTAATGCATAATTATGTAAAAGAGAGCAGCAGACCAACTGGAAAAAATGGACTATTTTTAGTTCAATTGTGTAACCGTGTCCTTGACCAAAAATAAAAACCAAAAATGATATTTTTGTTTGACCAAACAATATTAATGATTTCATTTAAGATTTAAAAGATAAAATCAGATTACTATTTTTATATCTGAGCAAAAACTTGAAAATCATAAAAAAATTATTAATGCTTAAGTTTTTGGATATAGTTTTATGATAACAGTCCCTGATATAAAAACCTTGTCAAAAAGTTGAAAAAATAAGTGAAATAAAACAAGCCCAAACGAACAAAGGTTTACTCAGTCGCCACACATATCCTCCTTTTTAAAACCTAATCAATACATTTTTTAGAACTTTCTGAGATTGAAATTTTTATCCAGAAATACCCAACATTTGTAATAAAAAACTTAATGATCGAAATCGACCAATTAAGAAATTTTCTTAGCCCAAGAACTCTGATGTAAAATCTTTAATTTCATAGACTTAGGGCCGTTTTATTCACTTTTTTTACTTGAGATGTTGGAATAACTTTGGGATTTATTCGATTTCAAAAGTTATTCCATTTTATTCAATTGAATTTCTCAAAAATATTTTGACATATTGAAGATTTGATAAAACTTTCGTTTGATAAATTTTATCAACTTGTGTTTTCTCTAACTTCCAAATATATGACCAGTCATAAATTCTAACTTGGGATCAGCTTGGTGTAACTTATGATTTTCGCTTCATTCACAGTTCAATTGGTACACGCTTGTGCTGTGAAAACAAAATTGTTACAATAAAAACATTTGAAGCACGTATTATTTTATCTGACTAGAACCGATACAGTTCAGCCCAACTTTTTTATGCACAATATTAAAGATTTAGGTTTCGCTAACCGTTAAAAATGTTATGGCGTCCGTGGCATACTGATTACAGTGCGTGGTCGGTATGCTAAGAACAGTGGTGGCAGGAGTTTAATTCACTTCTGAGACAGAATGTTTATTCTATTCAATCAATATTTATTATAAAATTAACCTCAGAGAGTAATACCTGCCAAGTAGAGCTTCTCGAGAACACGAGCCGTTTGGAGTCGGCATTACTTGTATATCTAGTTCTCGATCATTTGTGTTCAAACATTTAATAACACGCACAACACAATCAAAAGAGGATCGATCAAAGTCCTTCCAAGGGCTTGAATTGCACTTTATATCCGTAATGACCTATTTTAATTTCCGCTGATCGATATCAGCTCCAAAGATAACAATCATTAGTTTGCCGAAAAAAACTTTGATGCGTAGTAAAATTAAAGTGCTGTTATTATGTGCTCAAACGAAGAATAACTCTTGCCAACAGGTGTTACTTTGGGCTCAGTAGGCAATTGAGAAGCAGAGCCCTCTCTTGACCAACGAAAATCACGCTCTATAAATCGCTCATCAGGCCCGTCCTACTTTATGCATCACAAACCTGGACGCTGAGCAGTTTAAATGAAAAGACTTTAGGAGCATTCGAGAGAAAGATTCTTCGTAAGATCTACGGACCAATCTGCGTCAATGGCGATTACCAAAAACGGTGGAATGATGAACTGTATGATCTGTACGCTGACATTAACATAGTCAAGCGCATCAAAATCGAGCGGCTTCGCTGGCTTGGTCATGTTCAGCGCATGAAAGACGATGCTCCTGTGAAGAAAACATTCGATTCGGTACCCAGCGGCGGTCAACGCAGAGGACAAGTAGAGGACAACCTGACGAAGCTTGGAATTTCCAACTGGCGCCAGCAAGCGAAAGACAGAAATGGCTGGCGCAAATTCTTAGATGAGGCCAAGACCGACACACGGTTGTAGCGCCAACTAAGTAAGTAAGTAGTTATTATGTGCACAATTATGAGTAGTCGGTACCTAAATTTTTGCATCAGTTCACAATGTGGAATTTGTACGTGCAGCTGGAGCCATTTGTTAAAGAGAATATGAAGCTTGCCAATTTCAGTTTAGTGGTCACTCGATTTTCAAGAAATAGTAGTGCATAGAGAGTAAATGAAGGTATCCCAAAATAAGGCACCATTTCTGATGAATCTTTTCAATTTCAGTTACTAAATTTTTGTAAATGCCTTTTTATGTTTAACAGCTCTAGTGACTGAATTTGCTTCATTGAAAGAATTTCAACAGAACTGGTGCAAATACTATAGCTCCATTTACTCTCTATGTTGGAAGTTGGAAAAAATACTGTCGTGAGCCTTCAAGTCACAAATCTCTACTTAAGTCAAAAATGGAACTTTTTTCGTTCGATTTAGTAAATATTAGTTTGACGAAGAGAAACCAAAAATAAAACAATACATTTAAGACCACTTTTAAAAAAAAACCAACTTATTTTGCTAGAAGTTAAAAAACGGTTAAAAACGGTATTCTAAAAAAACATCTATTCCAATTTGCAAAGAGCTGAACTACATTGAACAATAACTTTCCAAGAAAAACGCATTTAAAGATTGCGCTTAAAGTAGGTTTCTAGATGCTCAAGTGGAAAAAATTTAAATTTTTAACGATTTATTTTCAAGCCATTTTATTATACATCGTAGTCGGGTTTATTTTAACATAGCTTAGTTAGAAGTCAATATAAAGAAAATATTTTTGTAATATTGTTTTTGTTTACTAAAAGGCGCCAAAGTCAATTTCTTAAAAAAAATAGAATACATGGTTACATGTTACATACATGGTTACATGTTAATAACCAAAACAAAACCAAACTAATTAAAAATTGGTCCAGCCGATTAACTCATAGATTTACCGTCCTTCATATTTTGAAGGACTCGAGTTTATCCTCCTCTGTTATCAAAATACAAAGACAAAATTATAAACACCATTTTTTTATTGTCAAAGGACTATATAATGTTTTAAATAAGAACTAAAAAAATCAAACATGGCATAGTAACACAAGCTAATTTAAAATGTTCATGAAAGCGCATATCTTTTTGAACTATTTTTATTAGACTACATATAAAGCATGCGTCGTTATTTAACAAAGTGAATTAAAGCATATTTTAATTCGAAACACCGTTAACAGAAAACCCCCATTATTTGGAAATCACTTTGTTTTTATTCAGCACACATATATTTTAATAAAAAAGTATTTTTTTGACTTTGTGTTGCCTTCAACATCAACAAATTTCCATTTCATAAGTTATAAAAGTCATTTCCCATCATACATCAAAAAAATCCCTGGGATGTTTAATAACTTAAGTATTTATAACTTGACTTAACTTCAACATATAAAATTTTAACTTGAACTGAATGAAATGAAATTTTAACTTGAGCAATTAAAATATTTAACTTCGCAAGTTGTACGAAAAGTCAAGTTAACAAAAGTTATTGAAACTGCTCAAGTTAGCTCGATTTATAAAAAGTGAATAAAACGGCCCTTAACATTTTAATTTAAATACACTTATAATAAATAAATAAATAATGAATTTAAAGGATTTAGTCAAACTATTGAAAAAAGGTCCGTTTTAACTTTTAAACTCGAGATGATGGCAAAAAGAACACCATTTTTAAATCTGCATTCAAAATTCATTTATTATGAAAGCATCGCTTTATGTCATTGTTGATGTTCTAAATGAAATTTCCCAAAGCTCTAAGAAAATTGACAAGTGGACTCGAAATGCTGCATATTAGCTATCAAACCAACTCGTTTCTGTGGACTTTATTATAAGTCTTGTTCTTATGAAAAATGTGCAAGTAAATATGAAACTCCTGACTTAATCTCTTGAAGCCGTTGAACTGAATATTTTATATGCTATGAAATTTATTTCTTGTACCCTTAAATCATTAGAAAAAATAAATTCGGACTCTGAAGGACGGATAACCTAATTAGTAGTGCTGTTGCATTGTTAAAATCTTTTAATGTTGATGCTGAAAAGGAATTCTCAATTCGCCATCGCCGTTGTCTTGCGCCGAAACGTTTGGATGATTACAATGCTAACTCGGCTAAAATTTCCATGAGCTGTTTTTATAGAAGAGAATTTAAGCTTGCATTGGATAAGATAACCTCACTGATTCGAGATAAATTAAACAGTTGCTTAGAAACAATAAAGCCTCTGTATGAACTCTTTAATCCAATTCTATCCTCTGCTAACTTGACCCAAAAACGAATTCTAGAATCAATAAAATTGTTACCAAAAATTGGATTCATTTCAATTGAAAACGGAATTTGAAGTATTCTATGATCTATGCAAAGGCGTAGAAACTCTATTGGGTTCAGCTTATGCAATAAAAAATCTCTTCCTGCAGTTAACAAAATGTCGCGTTTGCTGTGCACAGTGCCTGTTACTGTTTCCGGAAATGAGAGAATGTTCAGCAAATTAAAATAAGTTAAAAATTATTTAAGAACCACGCAAAGTGACTAACGTCTTAATGCCAGATTAATACATTCATCGGAAAAGGACATAGTTGATCTCATTAACTTAGATAATATTGCGCAGCAATGGGCTACCTTAAAAAAAAGAAGAATTAATATTTAAATGTTATACTTAAAAATTAAGTTTGTATTTTTTATTTAAAACCCCATTTTTTTAATTAAATTAAAAAATTAAAAGAAAAAATGTTAAAGAAATTAAAAGAAAGCCCTGTTTATTTTTTAAAACATATAAACTATGAATTTTTAAAACTAAAACGAAAAAAAATTTTAAATGCTGATTCGATAATATTGAAATACTTTTATTTTATTTTCTTTGATAGAGGGAACGATATGAAAACTACCTTTAAGGGATCTTCTTCACTTGAAAAAGATCGAAAGATTGAAAAGTGTTACTATATATGGGTTAAAAATTTCAGGATTTCTTAAAACGGTACCAAAGATTAACGAAAAAGTCCGTTTGAGCTGAAACTGTTCTGCATTATATTTATTATTGTAAAATCTCTAAGATTATTGCCTACAATCATCTATTAAAATCTAAAACTCGAATTTTTAGAGCGTTAGAAATCTTAAAAAATAGGGTAATTTTTCAATTTTTGTTTTGAAAATGGCGCCAAAAACAGGTATAAGGTTTAGTTGGCTGATTATACGTAATGTTATAGTTTCAAGTATTATCGTTTAGATGAACTAAAAAAATTTCAGTTACCTGTTGTAAAAGTTGAAATATCGTTGCCACCTTTTTGGATTCGAAAAATTATATCCAAATTGCAAAAAATTCAAAACAAACTTAATTATATTTATTTTGATGTACACAAGTTTTTTTTTCATCATTAAAAAAAGTTTTTAGTACCTGTTGTAAAAGTTGAAAAATCGTTGCCACCTTTTGGATTCGAAAAATTATGTCCAAATTGCAAAAGATTCAAAACAAACTTAATTATATGTATTTTGATGTACACAAGTTTTTTTTTTATCATTAAAAAAAGTTTTTAGTAAAAATAATTACAAAGTGTTTTCTTAGCTGTTCAAATAAAAAAGACCCCTTAAGATTTATTTCTTAAGGCTATCCAGTCGGCCGAAATACATTGATACCCACCAATCAAAATAGCCTCGGTACGCCCCTGAGTACCAGCTCTATTCTTATAAAGTGGCAAAATCCACCTCAGTATCAATTGGTACAGAAGTAACAACTGATATAAAGTCGTATTCTGAGAACTTTGAAAAAGCTTTTTTTGTATCAACAGTAATCAAAATAGTGATGTGATTATTTTAAGAAACTAAAAGGGAATGTTTTAAATTGTTATAAATTTATAAATAAATATAAAATTAAAATAATTCATAAAATGTTAAAAATACAAATTTGATTGTTGGTCACAAACTACACTAAGTTTGGGCACATATTTTTCATATGGTAAAAGGATAAATTCAGCAAACATCGGATTCGCAGTTACTACATCGACTCACACTTGATTTATATGGATAAAAAATGTACAGTTATACTTTTTATTTTTTCTTTGCGTTGTTATATTCTTAGCATGATGTCAGTTTGATACTGAACGTCGTTTGAGAGAAATTTTTTGTACAGCTTAACAATGACATCCATTCGAATTTTTTCTTTAGTAAAATATAAATTTAGGCATGATTTTTACACTGAGCCAAGATCCAAAGTGGACTTGGGCTCAACTAAGAAAGATATAAGGTTTTCTTTTTAAGAATAGTATTAAATTGGCACTAAAAGAGTTTGAAGGTTAAGCACCCAAATGTTCATTTGGCTCAGCTGCGCACACTCAGCATGCATTTATTTATACAAATCTATGCTCATTGTACAGAACAGCTTTTGACCCAGCTGTGGAGAGTTATGAAAGCTTTCGGTTGAGATAGCTTGGACAGAATACGAATCAATAGAAACCAGTAGCGGAATTCCCAAAATCTTAACGTGCTTCAATCGCTAACGTTAACTAACAACGTTTATAGCTTGCAGTAACGTTTGCCGTATTCTCATTTCAAGGCTTAGCTACAACAATAGCTAAGAGTTGCGTTAAAAAAGTTAGCGTAAATATTGTTAAAAACTTTTTAAAATATAACAGCACTGGCGTTTGACAGCAACATTTTGGGAAAGGGTTGAAAGAAAAATATTAGATTAGAAAGAAAAATCGAAAAATACGTTCGTTGATGGCGCGAACTAAAGGGTAAAAATGGGTCGCTGAATACGAATCCATGGTCAGAATTTCAAAATTAGAAAGTTTTGAAATAATAGGGCTGCCACCTAATAATATGTATTTTTAAGAATTTGAGACATTATTTAACAGTGTTAGGGAGTCACTGATTTCGAATCTGAGGTCAGAATTTCAAAATTAAAAATTGAGGATAGGGTTACCACCTTAATTTTTTGTATTGTTATGAATTCGGGGCTGGCAAAAAAATGGTGTGGCTAAAATGGGTCATTGCATCCAAATCCATGGTAATTATAAAATTTTGAAATAATAGGGTTGCTTTTACTTTTGAAAATACATGTTATTAGGTGGCAGCCCGATTGTTATAAAATTTTATCATTTTGAAATTCTGACCACGGATTCGGATTCAGCTACCCATTTTTACCTTTTAGGTCGCACCATCCCCGAATTCATAAAAATAAAAAAATTAAGGTCTTGAATTTTAAAATTCTGACTTCAGATTCGAAATCAGTGACTCCCAAACACTGTTAAATGATGTTTAAAATTCTAAAAAACACATATTATTAGGTGGCAACCCTATGATTTCAAAACTTTATCATTTTGAAATTCTGGCCACGGATTCGGATTCAGCGACCCATATTTGGTGTACCATTTTTTTGGCAGCCCCGAATTCATAAAAATTTAAAAAATTAAGGTGGCAACCCTTATCCACCATCTTGAATTTAAAAATTTTGAGTTCAGATTCGAAATCAGTAACCCCCTATTACTGTTCCCTCATGTTTAAAATTCTTAAGATAAAACATTTTTAGGTGGCAGCCCTATGTGTAGAAAAATTTTCGAATTTTGAAATTCTGACAACGGATTCGGATTCAGCGACCCATTTTTACCCTTTAGTTCGCGCCAGCCCTGAATTCGTAAAAATAAAAAATTAAGGTGGCAACCTTATGCAACATCTTGAATTTTAAAATTCTGACAGCAGATTGGAAATCAGTAACCCCCAATACTGTTTCCCTATGTTTAAAAATCTGTATTTTCAAAATTTTGACACCAAGTAAATAAAAAATATTAAAATGAGAGTGGTGAGAGCGAATTAAAAATCTTAACTCACCAATTTCCACGAGTTAAATATTTCTGGGGTTAAGCTATCTCGCCACCATTTTTATCTCCAACCTGAAGAGTTAAAGGCTTAACTCACTGTGAACAAATGAAAAACTGGAAAAATCATGGAATTAACTCGGGGATAAATTTATCTCTCTGTGAACAAAATGGCTCTATGAGGCTGTGAGCTGTTTCAGGGGTCAAGTGGTAAAGCTTTATAAATTTGGATTGCTCCAAATCAAAGGGCTGTCCATTTGGCGAAGATCAGCACAGTCCCTTGCGCTGTCGCGCATTTCAATTTCGCTCTCCAACACAGCTGCATCCATTGCCAAATATTGAAATGCCATTAAATATTTTTATTTTATTAAAAAACCACTCAAATTTACGAATAAAGTAAAAAATATGGCACTAAATTTCTTAACGTTGTTATTTTTATAGTTAACAACGGCTAAAAATTCGTCGTTAAGCGAGCAACAGATATTGTTAAATAACTGTCAAAGTTATCGTCAAAAATAGCTTAGGCTTAGTTTGGGAATACGAGTTAACGATAATTGTATCTTAGACCAGTTAACGTTAACGTAAATAACGTTAAGGCCCTATTCTCTTTCAGCAAAAAATGTTTTCGACTTTTTTGCATTTTTTTATAGCTTGGACATTTAAGAATATAACCCTAAAAGGGTTTTTTGAAATTCAAAATACTTTAGAAGATATGGCCATTTTTGTGGGGTCATGTCTTCGCTAAAATGAGTAGTTTTTATGTTGCTTAGTTTTTGAACGCAACCGCATCAATTAACCACCGAATTCCGTTGAATAGTTAATGGACAGGCAAAAACAGGTTTGAATACACATTTGCAGAAACATATGAATGAATATGAAATCAAAGCCGCATTTAGTTTAGTTTCGATTGAGTTGAATAGCGGACGCACGCTTGCGCTTACGGTTTGCGGAAAAGTACAGTTTTGAAAAAAATTTATTTTTGTGCGGTAAAATGGATAAAAAAAGTAATAAAACACGTCAAAAACCCGTAAACAAAGTGAACTATGTTCGCGCCGGTCGAATTAAAAAACGCAAATTTCGTGGAAATAAATTTGATAGAGTAGAGGACACTGAGTTTGCGAGTACTTCAGCCAAAAAATTCAAAAATAATCCCACGGAGGATATTTTCATCGAAAACAATTTGGAGAATTGCATCTTG
Organism: Dichetophora obliterata; assembly: GCA_963920525.1. NCBI lineage: Eukaryota > Metazoa > Arthropoda > Insecta > Diptera > Sciomyzidae > Dichetophora > Dichetophora obliterata. The sequence goes on along the minus strand of OY986438.1, from coordinate 116,184,294 downwards.
GACTTCTATTCAGTATTCACAACACTTGCTACTTTCGTCATTTGTGCCACATGCAACGAAAAATTGGAATTCAAAAAAGCATCGCCGAATGGAGTTGCATTCAAAATCGCTGTGAACTGCGCTTGCCCAACCAGACTTATTCCTTCATCACGTTTCGCCGGCAAATCGTATGAAATAAATCGCCGCTTGGTTGTTGCCATGAGACTTTTGTGCATTGGTCCCAAAGGCATAGATATGTTTTGTGGCATTATGGACATAGGAGTAGGTCTGAGCAACAATTTGTTCTACAGCAGCCTTCAAAATTTGCATTCAGCTGCAGAGGCCGTTTATAATTTCGTTATTTCCAAGGCCGTTCGTGAAGAAAAAGAAGCCACCATGGAAGAAAATGAAGGGTGCGATCCAACGCTATTGACTGTGTCGGGCGATGGCACGTGGAAAAAACGCGGCTTCGCATCTTTCTATGGTATAACGACATTGATCGGCAAGTACACCAAAAAAGTTGTTGACTCTGTGGTCAAGTCTGCTATTTGCAATAGCTGCAAATATTGGGAATCCCAGCAATATATCCATCCAGAGGGTTTCGAAGCTTGGAAGGAGTTGCACGAAGAGGAATGCCGTAAAAATCATGAAGGCAGCGCAGGAAAAATGGAAGTCGATGCGGTTAAGGAGATGTTTGCAAGATCAATGGAAAAACACGGCGTCAAGTATGAAAAATATATCGGCGACGGCGATTCTAAAATTTTCAAAGCAATTCTCACCGAAGACCCCTACGATGGCAACCCTACTGTGGTAAAAAAAGAATGCGTTGGCCACGTTCAAAAAAGAATGGGGTCCAGGCTGCGCAAAGTCAAAAAGGAGAACAAAGGTATAGGTGGCAAGGGCGCTGGAAAGCTGACAGATAAGCTTATAAGTGAACTGACGACCTACTATGGTTTGGCGATTCGCCGTCATCCGAAATCCCTAGAAGAGATGAAGAAGGCGGTTTGGGCTACGTATTTTCACAAAGTATCTACCGACGAAAATCCCCAACACCAAAATTGCCCGACCGGTGAGTCAAGCTGGTGCACGTATCAAAAGGCCGTGGCGCAGGGTAACGTGGATGACTTTAAACATAATTACGATCCGCTCAACCCAAAGGTCGCCGAAGCGATAAAACCCGTCTACGAAGCGCTGTCATCGGACGAGTTGTTGAGTAGATGCCTCGGGTCTGAGACTCAAAACAGCAATGAAGGTTTCAACAGTATCGCCTGGACCTTTGCACCAAAACATATGCACGCTGGAGCGCGGACAGAAAATCCAATGTGTTTTACGTAGACACCTGCCGTGTAGGCTTAATTCTACGGTGCTACATAGCGTGGGACCGAAATATTGCGTCGGCCAACGCCCCTTTGAGGGTTCAAAGGTACCAAATTAGCTAAATGTTGTGATGACATGTCGCAACCCTTGGTAGGGGTGGAGGCCTATCTAAAACCTCTTCCGTACTCTGGGGTACGGCACCCGGTTTGAGAATGCAAACCTACACCGAGCTGAGCAGCTCTACCCGCGATATAGGTGATAAACACACAGCCACCACGAATCTCCCCGAAGGGCCGACCCAATCAGTCAACCTGGCGCATGCCAAGGGGCTACCGACTGCCCGTGGTACCAACTTTCAAGTCTTTGGTCGGACCTCGTAGCATACTAAAAGCATACTACTACCAGTTTTAGCTCATCACAGCTCCGGACTGGTAACCAATCAAACAAAAAGGGACAAATCAACAAGAAATGAACAAACCACACTCATTTGGACCAAAACAAGCAAAACAGACAACAAATACCCAACTCAAAAATGTCTAGCCCGCCGCCTGTGAAACACGTCACATGCAAACTGATCCAACCTAGAAACGTGTTCGCTAGAAGCTAGCACATTTTCCAAATCAAAATCCCCATTTGCACGCAACACCCCCATTGCACGCAAATCACGAATGTCTTCGTAAAAAGGACACTCACGAAGTACATGCAACCAGTCCTCACGAACTGCCCCACATTCACACTCGGCACTCCCACTCAGGTTCCTTTCATGCAAGAAAGCATTGAAAGACCCATGCCCAGTCAGCATAAAACCAAGACTTAAGCTAAAGCGAAAGTCAGGGTGACGATTCACAAACATAACATCACCTATAAAATTATAAGTGACCCTACCATGTAAACATTCGTCCCATCTAGATTGCCATCTAGACCTCACACATTCACACAGCAAAGCCTTCCTTTCAGCCTCATCCATATGCGCTACATCCGAGTGCGTGACCCAATCAAACAATAAGGAGGGCACATCTTTCTTAATCCCATAAGCAACACAGAGTTGCATTACAACAAGATCAAGAGGAGGTACCCCCAGCAACACTTGTAAGGCATCGGTAGATACCGTACGACACACAGTTGTTGTATCCAATCCAATCAAAATGGCTCTCTGACAAGAGAGTATCTTTCGATATCCCACAGCAGACCTGACCACTTGACCCCATACAGGTGCACCAAAAGTTGCGCAAGCAACAAATAGGCCCCCATACATAAGCCGCACAGCCCGCCTACTGAGCCCCCATTCAGATCGGAGTAATCGTCGTACACACCCTACAACCGACAGTAATCGGCTCTTAAGTGCCACTAAATGAGCAACAAAATTCATTCTTTCACTCAGGGTTATCCCCAAATACTTGACTTCAGTCGCATATTTAAGGCTAACCCCATTCACTCTAACACATGGATGCCGACCCAACTTGCCTTTCAGCAACATCATCACGGTCTTGTCCATGGCAACACTCACACCAACACCCATCCCCCATTCACAAACAATGCTCATGGCCTCACTTGCTCTAGCCTCCAGCTCAGCACGAGACCGGCCTTCAACCAACACAAGAAGATCATCAGCATACGCACAACATTCATACAGTTGACGAAGCCGTCTTAACAATGGATCCATCATAAGGTTCCAAATAAATGGACCACAGATAGACCCCTGCGGACAGCCCCGAACAACATCTACATACACACATTGACTAACACCAATAACACATGCACGTCTGCCAGAAAAATAACTCCTCCAGAGCTTAATTTCCTGGCAGCCTATCACACTTAACCTATCTAAAACCCTCTCCCAGCACAGATAGTCGAAAGCCCCTTTGAAATCAATAAATAGCCCCAAGACATACTTAGAGGTACTTATTTCAACAACATTCTTGACAAACATCCACGCATCAATCACGCTTTTGCCCTTACGAAAACCAAATTGATTCTCGCAAAGGCGCTGGAGCGCGGACAGTGGAGATCGCAAATTACATGGCAACCGCCATTTTCAACGATGGTTTTGAGCCAATACTCAAAATTATGAGGTTGATGGGAATCGCCATTGGAAACCAAGCCTACAATTTTGCGTTATCACGTGATGAACTTCGCCTCAACCGCTCGGAAGCTTACTCTGTGGATGCATCAAAGGAGGGCAGAATTGCTCGCAGAGCTCAAAGAGCCAAAGATCAAAGCTTTTTTGAAGAAGAAGAAGGTGGTTTATATGGACCTGGCATCGCTGAATAATTTGGGTAAGTATTCCAAAAACAGTTTTTTTCTTTCATAAAAGAGTGAGTTTTGTTTTGTCCAAATCGCGTCTTTCCAACTATCAAGCCACTTTTCTCCGGTTCTACTGAACCGATTTTGATAAAATACTTTTTTTTTTCGAAAAATAAACTTCAAACTTTGAACGCATTTATCTCGAAATCACGTTTTTCGAGCTGGCGGCCACGATTCCGCCAGTTCTACTGAACCGATTTGGATGAAACAAAGTTTAATCGACGTAGAATTGTCACCATTCTAGCCCGAAGTAAAATAAAAATTTTGCGATTTATTTTACTATTTTTACACTAAACTACAAAAAAATGGTTCCAAATTCGAGTTGTCAATTTCAAGTGGCCGCCATTTTGTCAAAAAAAATCGCAAAATTTTTATTTTACTACGGGCCAAAATTACATCTATGCTGATCATAACCCTATATTTTTTTTTTCAGACGCTCCTGAGGGCCGGAATCGTGGCCGCCAGCACCATGCCTTTTTTTTTGAGGGCCAACTTTGACGGTGCCATCATCTATGGACAGCCCCTATATCGCGGCGAAAAAAATTTTTTATTTTCTTTCATTCATTACTAATTCAATAAAAAAAACAAAATTCAAATATCTTTTTGCGTTTTCAAATGAGAATTTTTTCAAAAAGGGTCCAAAAACAGCAAGCTGAAGGAGAATAGGGCCTTAACATGTTTGGGAATCCCGCTGCAGATCAAAATTATCACAATCTTTCAGTATCAATTGATTGTGACGATTTGGAATCAAGCAGCATCACATTAGTTCTTAATAAGTGGAGGAGAACTGTAGTATCTGTTATTTCGATATTTGAAAATGCACATCGCTAGCGTTATTTAGTTTTCAGTCATATCTATATTTTTCAATATTAATGAATAACTTTTGAAATGTCATTGTGCTTAGTAACTCGTTTGTATTTTCTGTATAACCTTTTTCATACATATATTAATAAATGAATAATTGAATTGTAACAGTTAGGCACTTAGAGGGTTTTCCAATTATCAACTCTGCCGATTTTATAAAGCCATTTCCATTCAATTTTTCGACTTAGTAATGTTGTCAGCTTCACAGTTGATCCTGGCTCACAGATATTGTATACTGATGGGTCAAAACTTAAAAATGGAGTAACGGGAGCGGGGCTATGCGGTCTTCAAAAAGCTCTTCCAATGGGATACACGCCTACCATATTCCAGGCGAAGGTATATGCTATTGAGGTTTATGTCAGGGAATGTCTCCGCAGGAAATCCAACCGAGCACACATCTGCATACTTTCAGATAGTTCAGCGGCTTTAAAAGCCCTGCAAGCCTATGAGCTTGAATCAAGACTCGTCTCCAATTGAGTAGAACTATTAAACACGCTGGGACAAAACAATAAAATAGAATTATGGTGGGTTTCAGGTCACGAAGGATTCGAGGGCAAGGAAAGGGCGGATTGCTAAAGGCTACATTCTCGAAAAAAATTAGAATATTTTATATAATAATTAGAAAACAAAAATTTTCAGTGTTCAAATATAAGAAATTTGTAACTCCCAGTAAAGCTGAGTCTAAAGATTTACATTAGCTGACTAAAGCAGACCATAGAATTTTAACTAGCTATTTCACAAGTCAGTCAGATACCATCTTAAAAAGATTAGTCTATCTAAATCAGATGTCTGCAGACTATGCGAGGAAGAGGAAGAAACTCCAGATCACATTCTACGTGAATGTCCAGCAATCTGCAGTCTAAGACATCTTCACTTTGGAGGGGTAGTATTGCCCCCATCAACAATTTAGAACACCAAGCCAGAGACAGTGCTAAGATTTATTTAAAGCCAAAATCTTGATAGCTAATCAAGGGCATGCACAATAGATCCTATGGGTCGCAGTGCACAGGGGCTCACAACAAACTAACTAGAAACTTTGTCAACTTTTGACCACCTAAATATACCCCCAAGATAACAGATTCTATATAATACCAAAGTGTTTTCAAAAGTTTCATCTATTTTTTTCCTGTCCTAAACGAAACCTTTCCGAAGAAATCGAATGTACAACGTAGTAGCAATAGTTAGTAAATTTCTTGACCCAGACAACGACTTCACGTTATCTATGTACATACTACAAATAAATATTAACTACTATTCAAGGTGTGAAAAAAGCAATTATTCGCTAATTTTATTTACTTACATCATATAAACTGACCAACTTAGTATATACGTAAGTTTGTACAATTTTACAATAAAAATTGTACAATATATGTATACGAGTAATATCGAAGTTAGTGCCGTGTTACACATACTACAATTCTTTATTATATCTATAAGTATTTATGGATTAAAAATTATCACAATACTCTGGTCTATCCATGTTAAGTATACTCTTAAAATCTAAAAGGAAAACAGAACCGGACAACACTGTTCTAAACACTCAATACATTTCTATTTCCTAAAATTGCTGATATGCTAAAACTATGTTGCTTGGCTGTAACCAATGGTAGTTCTTCAGTTCTCCTCCGCGTTTGTTCATCATTCATCGATGTTAATTCATTGGAAGATGTAGATTCTACATCCACAAATGTATCGCTACACTGATTGTTGTTGGGTGTGGCAGATTGACTGGAGTGATCTTCAAAAGCTATTGTTTGCTTCTCTAAAAATATTTCCTGTTCCACTGGAAAATATTCAGCAATATACGGCTGAAGTGCTGCTCTATAGTCGGCTGGATACTCAGGCTGAGGTCGTGGAAAATACATGTAGGCCACATCGGCAAGTGCCACTCTGCCAACCAAAGAATTCCCCTCTGCCATTGATCGCATATATGTATTTGGCGCTTGTTGTGAATCAGAGATAATTTTTGGCGGTGAAACATTTTCAAAATTACGCAAGGAACCCTCATCAAATGGAGATGCAGACGAACTGACAGAATCATTCGAACGCATGCGCTTTATCTGAGGAGAATCATAGCTGCTTAGGCTGGTGCGATCATCATCATATAGTGGATTGAAGGGCAAGGAATCATTGTGTTGTTGCGGCTGCGAATGCAGCGTTTGTTCGTCCAGCGATGGTGAGGTTGACAGCTTGCGCTTGCAACGTGATTGACCGCTCTCACGAAATCCTTTGGCGAAAGGATTATTATCGATCTTTAGTTTGGTGATGCGATCGTTCTAAAAAAGTTTAGATGTAGAAAAAAATTCTTGAAAAAAACGGTCCTTGGTACCAATCGAAGCTTGTTACCAACCTGATAAGCTGTAACAGCAACAAACTCCGTTTCGGGAAAAACAAAGGCTTGTTGCGGGGCCCATTGAAGCTGGGTGAGATCCGAAGTGCGTATGACATGTAGGCGTGTCTGATATTTATGCATGCTAGCCAAAACCATCTGAAATGGAGAATATTTTATGATTAGAAAATTCAAAATCCAGGCAAGAATAGGATAGGATTTATTGAACTTACATGTCCATTATTGTCCAGAGTATTGTTCGTCAGTTTTACTTTATTGAATAGCAGGAGTTGGGTCTGCCAGTGGGCACCTGTGGCTGGACTATCTGGATGTAGATAAATGCGTTGTGGACTCTGTGGCTCAGCACCGCCAGCGGGCACCCATTGTGAACCGGAGAACTTATAGCGGCAATCATTAATTGGCACCATTTCCAGAAGCACACAGTAGTTGGACTCCTCCTCGAGACCGGAGAGTGAAAATCGCATCGAAGGAAAAATGCGCCTACAAATCAAAAATAAAAATATAAATATATTAAGCCTTAAATCTTAATAAAAATATATACAAGAAAAAGAAAAGAAATGCGTCAAGTTGGGCTCTTGACAGAAATTCAATTTGTCGCGGCCTTCTCTACATTTCTACAAAATGTAAGGACAAGCTGAAATTACTTTCTCATTATTCCTTAAAAACAATCAATTTGTTTATCGTTTGGGCTCAAAACTGGTCAAATCTATTAGATTCAAAAATTTTCTAAGGTCATTTATCTCTGTTAAAAATATGCAAGTCCAACTAGTTAAGTGTTAAAAGTAGTCAAGTCCAACTCGTTTTGTTAAAAAAAATGGCCAAGTCACAGTTATTATTTTCGAAACTGGGAATATAAAAATATTATACGACTAGTAAAGTACAATAGTTTGTTTAACGGCTCTGTGAAATAAGGCCCCAGGAAATAAAGCCCCAAAACAAAAACGAAATAAGGCCCCAAACATGGGGCTTTATTTCATTGTGAAATAACACCCTACGAAATAAAGCCCCAATTCGACGAAATAAAGCCCCAACCGAAAATGAAATAAGGCCCCAGAAAACGACCAAATTTTTTTAATGTGAAATAAAATGTACAAAAAATATTTACTTTTTAAAAGGTTTAAATGTGATCTATTAAATGAAATATCAATACTGTAAAAATGAAATCCTTTGAGTATTTTAAGAAATACGAAGTATAACTCGTGGCTCCAAATGTGAAAATTTCTTTTTCTATATATGAATATATATATGCTGCTGGAAGTCCAAATTAATTCTCTTTTTAATAGGCGAACTTCGGCCGCTGCTCAGTGATTACAACCCTCAGTAAGTCTAACACCGGCTACGCTGTCTACAGTACTTCTGGATATAATTCTCTTTATAATGAAATATGAACATAATTTGTGTAAGCAGTGCATAATACGTAAAATAATATATCTTTAAAAGTAATTCATGGATTTTTATGATAAATAGCTCGTTGAATAGATAACAGAATAGCCTTTCTTTTGATACCCATACTTATTAGTTTTGTATGAAAATAAAAAGTTATCGCAAGTTTTTCAGGCCAATTTTTACAATTTTGGAACCCTATAACTTCGAAACCACTTGAGAGCGGCCTGAAATTTAAAATGAAATGTAAAATTGTAAAATTTGAGCTATCACTATTCTTCAATTATGCCAAAATAAACCCCAATATGATGCAATAAGGCCCCAAACTTAAATATGCAAGTTTTTTAAAAGGCTGCCCAAAAATGCACCCCAAAATAAAAGGCCTCAAATCTTAAAACGGAATCAAGTCCAAATATTAAGGAAATTGCACCCCAAAATTTATGAAGAATGACCTCACAATAAATAAAAACACCCTTTAATTGCTATTATTTTTATTCGTAAACATAAATGAATTAATATCTTCAAGAATTCATTAATCTTATCAAGAATTTGTAAAAACAGTATTCCCCTGTTCGAAATATTTTTATAAATTTGTAATCCAAATCGTTTGAGCTTAGATGATATAATTATAGTTTTGTAAATATATCTAAATTTATAAATATGTTATTATAAAGAAAACTTTGTTAGTTCTCTTATATCTCGTACCTAAAGTTTAATTTCAATAGAGTCCAATTTATGTTCAAAGAGTTGTTTTCCTACTCGTAGGAGATTTTCTGGAGTGCGAACGTCGCAAAATTTTCCTTCCGACGAAAGGTTTACTCTTGCTTTACAGGTCTCTTGCCGACATTTATATTTTGTTATGGTTTTATAAGTTTATAAGGATTTTTTTCTATATATCATTTTTTGATCGAGGACAAAGATAAGTTCACTGGTCCTTCTTTTATCATGAAGTTTTTCACAATGTATTTTATTTTTTAATTTTTTATTATGTCCTCACTAAGTGGCAAAAATATCAAAACTTAACATTTTTTTTTAAATTTTTCAATTGAGAAATTTTTAATTGATTTTAAATAACAAAAATCGAAAAGTTGTTATAACAACCGTATCCAAGTCTGACCCTCAAGGAATGTTGAAATTTTTGGTAGCCTATTTTACTAATTATAGTAGAATAAAACCCTAATTTAAAAAATGAAATAAGGCCACAAAAATCGAAATAACACTCCAAATATTCATGCTTTTAATTCCTAATATAATTTTTGGGTCCTTATTTCATTTTACTCTTGGGGCCTTTTTTCATTATGAAATAAAGCCCCATTTTTCAAAAATGAAATAAAGCCCCAAAATAGGAAATAACATCCTAATTATTTGTGTTGGCGTTTTGTATAGAAATGTTTGGGGACTTAATTTATTTGTAGTTTGGGGCCTTATTTCATAGAGCCTTGTTTAACTACAAGTAATCTTTATTTATCAACGAATTTTATTAAAAATGTGCAATCCTATTAAAATATTTACAATAGTGGTATTCGCACTTTTGTATATTAGGTGTACTGATTGTAAATGTAACTATAAGTACAAGGGAAAGTGTGAAATACCCTTTTTTACATCACTATATCTTCGATTGGCTACACGAAGCTATTTTGAGCATACAGGGACAAAAGTCTGTAACTTCAAAACCGCTTATGTAACGGAAACAAATTAATGCACATAAGATTTTTATGCAAGAGCAATGCCGCTACCAAAAATTAAAGTACATAAGACCTTTATTTTCTCCTTTAAAACACAAATATGAAGTTTATTCATACATTTATTATATCGAAAAAATTTATATTCTAAAAGATATTTAAGATATTCTTAAACAAAAAGGTTACTCTGAAGACAGTGGTAATTAATTTTTCAAGCACATATTACTTTAAGATTTTCTTAAATCAAAAATAATTCCAGTATATGTGAATATTTGTTTTAAATTGAAATTGTTACACAAAATTGATGACTTTAACATGCGTTAAAAAGTATTTAAGTACATTTATATTTAAGTAAATTTTTTATATATTAAGTATATTTATTTATGGCATTAGATTCCTGGATTGAAAAAATGTTTAATAGAATAATTTAATATTATGTATATTAACAGAACAACTGTGAAAAAAGTTTTTCATACCATTTTTTATGAATTTATAAATCAAAATGTGGATATGATGGCAGAGTGGTGACAAATGAAACTATGCTCAGACAATATATATCGATACCCTAAAAGGCGAAAACTAAACATCGTAACTAAAATTTCTACGAAATAAGCTTTATTTCATATTCAGGATTCTGTAATATTTTGTCATGTCCTCAGAAATACTTTTTTTTATATTTCATTTTCTAACCCGGCGTCTCGACAGGCAATAATCCATAGCTTACCATCTGTCAAATTCCATTGCAAGCAATGGCAATATTTCAAGGGTGGGTTTTGTCATGTTATATAATTTTATCATTTATTATATAAATTTATTATTTTATAAATTTATTCTGCACGCTACTTGAATTTTATAGATATACACATTTAAAATTTTGAAAGATACACACATTTTTGAGAAAAATTAAAAATGGCTGTCAAACAAGAAGAAATACAGCTCATTGCTTGGCAATACATGGAAAGCAATATTGCTCGCCATGAATTGCCAACAATGGCAATTGAGTGGTCTCGATTAACAATAATTGCCAATTGACAGATGGAAAGCAATGAATTATTGCCTGTCGAGACGCCCCGTAACTTTTAAGACACAAGAAATTCACAAGAAAGAATAGTATCTAACAATTTCCATGAGCAAGCAGAAGCTTGCTGTGATTTTTTTCGTTTTTGAGTTTTTTCACCAAGTGCTGAGAAGTTTTTTGGGGGCCTTAGTAGGAATTTTTTTTTCATTATAATTTTCCACAGGGCTTCATTTTTCAAAAAGATTTAATTGTACGCCTTTTTCCCTATCCATTTTTTAAATAGAAGAGCAATGAAAAATTTAACTTGCTTCTGGTATATTCTGCGTTTAGTGACCCTTAGGGTATGCATTTTTAGCTTTAAAACTGCATATTTTTATACTTCATTTGCACAATTGATAAAGGTCATTGGCGTAGCAAGCGGGGAGAAAGGGGGCCAGTTGCCCCCGCTTATTTAGCCAGATAAACAATTTAAAAAAAACTTCAAAAGTTATTAAAAACATCAGTTGTTTTTACAACGATAATATTTTTGTATTATATATTTTGCTCTTCTTTCTCTCTTCTTCATAAGCATGCTTTACTATGACACAGAAACGACTCACTCATGCAGCTTTTATACACATTCACAAAGATAAAACCGAAGAATTGAATTTGATGGAAATTGGAAAAACTTTTAAAATAATAAAATTTTAATATTTTTTTATTTAGTTTTTTTTTTTTTTTTTTTTTTAAACTGAAATAAAAAATTTGTATATTCATATTTATGTTTCTTTTAACAAATTTTCCCTCAGATGAAACTAGCTTCCGACGCCCTTGGTAAAGGTCGATTTCAGGAGGTCTGTTTTAGCGAAAAAAATTAAGATACATCTTCGTTTGTAATTCGGTGTCGCGATTTAACTGGGACGTTACTCCCTTAAAAGCAGAAAATATGGGTTATGGAAACTATGGGATTCTTATCAATACTGAAAAACAAATGCCTAAATACTTTAAAACAGTTGGATTGAAAATAGTAAAATTGTATATTTTTTTAAATTACTATCAAAAGCAAATACTCTATATATTTTTTTAAATTTCTGTGTATTTCTAAGTTTGTTTCTAAGTAGTAGAACTAAACAAAAATTGATATTGTTAAGAAAACCTACAAAATGAGGAAAACTTACCATCAGAAATTATATTCATATTGAAAAACAAACAAAAAATTTAGTAACACTTTTAAATTGATTCAAAGAGGAAGCTTTAACCCTCCGATGCCTGACTTTTTTTCCTGACAAGGATTCCAGGGACCTTCTTTATGAATATGGGGTACGCTGCTTATAATTATTTTTGGACCCTAATAATTTCATTACCATTTTTTGTTTTCATATGTTTGGTGCAGTGTCTTAGAATGTGAGTGGTTATATATTTAGGCAGATGAAATAGAGAAAAAAGCCAGTACTTTGCCAGCACATCTGTATATATAAAAATAGATCGTGGTTTGCTCAGATGCTTAAAACTTGAAAACGGCTAGACCAAATTGAATACTTCCTTCTGTGGGCTTATTCGAAATTGCTACACACTAAAAAATTTCAAAAATAAATTCACACCGGTGAGCGGATATTAACATTTTTTACACCGAACGGTGTTAATTTACACCGCATTCTCGGTGTTAAATGACGAACTTATCCGATCGGTGTGAAATAAGAGAAGCAAAGAAGCATGGTAGAATAATACAGTTAGTCTCGTGGCTAATCGTGATCTCTTTGACAATATTACCAGAATTGTCAAAATCAGTTTTTTTTTTAAGAAAACAAAGATAATAGCGAAATATTAAATGACTTCATTTGAATATTTTTGTGTTGTGTTCAAAAATTTTAATAAAAGTGAATTACTTATTTTTTTATTTAATTAAAATTAGGTGCGTGTTGTGCCAAAAACATTTGGGCAAAGAAAATGGGCCGAGTTATCGTGTTCCAGCTGACGAGCCTAGAAGACAACGATGGAACATGCTCCAAAAATATTAAAAAAGATGCTCGTGTTTGCTATTGACACTTCCACGAAAATGTAGTTTGCCATTCACCACCATCCAAATTTAATAACAATCATATAAATTACTTCAACGGCTGCAAAAATCCTATTTTAATTGATTGATCAATAAAAAATTAAGAAAGCAAAATAGTTTCAGCCATGACAGATTCTTTTTAATTTTTCCTTTCTCATCGCATTCTCATCGATTGCAGATTTTGTATGAGCTGTCAGTTGCCTTTTGACAGTTATGGTGGTTCTTCTACCATGCAAAAAAGAAAAGCAATATTGAAATCACATTCTCATTGATAATCAAATTAAAAATTGAAATTTCTCAATTGAATTTTTTCAGTTTAATTTTGTAAAACTTGATTTAAGACTTAAATGTAATTTTGGCACTACAAAAAAATAAATAAGCCCCAAAAAATGTCCATACATTTTTGGGTGTTACTTCATATGAAAGAACTCCCTATTTTTGGAGACTATTTCATAAACTTTGGGAAATATTTAATTTTTTGGCTTGGGTCATATTTCATTATAAAAGAAAGCCCAATGAAATAAGCCCCAAATAAAATTTATTGGGGCTTATTTCATTTGACAATTCATACACTTAATGACAATTTAATAAAAATTGTAAAAACATCTTTTCGAATATTTAAAAACTACACCGTTCGGTGTCAAAAAAATTATCATTTTGCGTATTATAAATATACACCTAACAGGGTACAAAACACACAGTCTATCTGATATTTACTTTTTTACACCGATCGGTGTGAAAAAATATGCTTCTTCGGATATTAAATTCTAGCACTTTGACACGGTGTTCTTAACACTGAACGGTGTAGGACTCCCTGGAACACCAATCGGTTTAAAAATTCTATTCAAATTTTCAAGTGTGTACGCAAAGGCTTAGGAAAAAATAACAGTCGAAAAATTCTGAACAGGCGCTGTAGGCGCACATTTCGTTTTTCAGTTAAATTCGGACTTGATATCTAATAGCTTTGGAATTATAAGTCCAACAGCCTCGGAATATGAAATTCAACCACAATTTACACGTGCCGCTTCACTGATAACATTTTATGGGTGTGCAACTAGGGATGCAAACGATGCATCGATAGTATCGTCATCGACGATATATCGTTCATAAACATCGATGTCAACATCTATGTTCTTATGAGCGATACATCGTCGATACATAGGTCTGAAAAGGAAAAACATTGATATCGTTTGATCATTTTTAGCCGATTCACAATTTGACATCTGGAAATACCACAAAGAGCTAACACACAATAACACAAAAAATAAATATTCTGATGCATATTCAATAGCAAATGTAAGCGAAACAGAAGTGCAGATGTACCTGTAGTCTCCTATTATCCCAATAAAAAAAGATGCGATCGAAATTTGGGATGTCATGGAATCTCTATTTTCAAAACTTGCGAAGATTGGAGTGCTATATCTGTACCCAGCGAACACTTGTCCTCGGAAGCTGGAGCAACCATCACTCAAGAAAGAAAAAGGCTTCTAGTGACGAGGTTATCTAAGCTTCTTTGCCTTAATTCAATTTTTAAACTGATAAACTCTAACAAATAAATGTTTTAAAATTATGAAATGGAAAACATGTATTCTATTTGATATAGATTTTATTTTGATAGGTGGTCTATAGGTATAACACCATTCTGCTGGTGCAATCAAGTGATGCCAGCAGATTACCCGTGCTATAAAGTAAGGATAAGTATTGAAATAAAACTATCGAAGTTTACCACCGAAAAACATAGTTTGACGCCATCGATGCTCATTTTTGCTATTAAGCCTAATTTTGAGGTCGGCAAATATGAAAAAAATCAAAACATAATTCAAAAAACGCACATAAAAAAGTTTACAAAAACGAATATAGGATTTTCTGTCACAAAATTTAAAAAAAAACAATAATAGTAAATAATGTAAATAAAAAAACTGTTTTTTGTATGAACAAAAAAAACCCCGTTTTTTTGAGGTTGAAAGAAAAATGACAAAAAAAGAAATTTTTCATACAAAATATAGAAATTTTGTCGATTCTTTTTTTAAAAATTTTGTTTTTGTAAATTGTTGTACGTCTTATTAAATTTTTCTTTCTTTCATATTTTATAATAGAGTGCAAATAAAAAATATGTTATCTATAAAAATAATACTTATAATTTTCGAATCCAATACTAGGCTTAATACCAAAATTAAAACATCGTAAAAACATCGATATATCGGTCTTATTAACGATTTTTTTAAACATCGATAATTGTCGAGTGAACATCGATGTTTTCATACATGTTTTCATACATCGATGTTTTTAAGAACGATGTTGCATCCCTATGTGCAACAAGAGGGCGAGGCACTTGCCACACAACCCAAATTTGAGATATCGAATAGCTTTGGAGTTATAGGCCGTACAGCCTCAGAATTCGGTATACAACCACAACTTACACGGGCCGTTTCACTGATAATATTTCAGGGGCGTTGGAAAAGGGGGCGTTCTACTTCCCATACAACCTTAATTTGAGAAATTAAATGCTTTTGAGTTATAGGTCGCACACTCACGCAATTCAGTATTCGACCACCATTTACACATGCAGTTTCAGGCAGCAACACGCTGGATTTCAGCTATTATACATAGAAAAACAAATAACTAATAAGAAAATTCCAGCAAAAATAACAATCATGATCATATTGTACGAAAGCCCATACAAACCACTGTGGACCTTGAGTAGCAAAATTGCTTCAACCCTGCCATTATAATGAAAATGTTTACGTAATTGTATCGTATCTAATTTCATTAATTTCTATACATCCCATTTAAAGAAGTCAGGCAGGCTGCGGCTTTTCGGTAGAATCATATTGAAATGCTTTATCGTTGAAAGCTGCATAGATCTCAGGGGCCCTTCTCAGGCATCGGAGGGTTAATTTATGTTGTTTTGTACATTTATTATGACCACAAACTTTATTTGACATTAAACGCATTGCTTTAATTTTTCTACTTTTGTCCCCCTAATTTGTTCTACAGTAAACGCACTGGTGGTGAGTGTGGTGGTGGCTATGTTATTTGTTGTTGTGAGTGTACTTAGAGTACTTTTTTGACAGAAGTACACTGCTGTATGCATAAATACACAAAAGAGCGAATACCCCTTATGTTTTTAATAAATGACAATACTCTTGTTCTCGTGTATCAGTTTTTATCATAAACAGCAAAAAGTTAACTCGACCTTTTTAAATCTAAGCGTCTCAAAGTATAATAAATTTTAAAAAAAAATCGAGTAAGATTCATACCACAAATTGTGATTTATTAGATTTAACAAAAATTTTACGTGATTTATGATTTTGAATTTTTTATGTTGTTGTACTTTGACCAAGACACATTCTAAAGCAGGCCACTAACTATCAAATTAATCTTAAGTTGCGGTTGCACTGCAGATGTATGCCTCTTCACTAACGTTCAAACAGCAAATAACGATTTATGTAGCATCAAACATCATTTTTGTGTAACCTTTGAATAGTTAAGTCACTCGCGATGGACACGGATGTGGTAGCGTGCGATGTTATCACTTGATAAAGTAATAACAATGACGAAATCTGGCAAACACTACCACTAACACCCCTTTTCTACACGTCAAGTTTTCTTGCCAGCAAGTCGAAAATACAAAAGAAAGAAGAGCACAGCACCAAATAAAGAACAGCACAGAAGAAAAACTTGCCTGTACTGCAGATTTGCTGGCAAGGAAACTCTCTTTGTGGAAAAGGGATAAACTAAGCGATAAACTATCAAGTTTATCGCACGATGAGAGAAAAGATTGAATCATTTTGGTCTTCGCCAAATCGTTTTTCAAACATATGCGTACTTATACAATTCGTACTGAAGTACAATGAGCGCAGAGTGTACGTTAAATTTGATAGTTAGTGGCCTGCATAAGGCCGTGTTCATAGTGGACGCTTTGGCTTAAGCTGGTTTGTCGAGCTTGTTTTGATCATAATGAACGCTTATTCGACGCTGCATAAAGTCGCTTTTTGCGCCTATTGCTGGCAATAGTTCATAGTGTGAGCAAGCCCTGAAAAGCATTTCAAAAGTAGCTTTATGCTCGGATTCAGCTTGTGCTATGAACACTTTGAGCTTTTTCCATATCGCTCATTTCGTGCAAGACCGTCACAACTCAAAATTTGGGTTTTTGAGTTAGATAAACAAAAATATGCATTGTTGTCATATCTTCTATTTGAGTGAATATTGAGTGTTAATTGATGGCTGTACAGATACTTGTGTTGTTTTGACTTTTGATGATTTCTTCACTTTTTTGTATCAATAACGTTTCATTTCTATTTACTCCAAAATTTATTTTAAATTTCTGAATAATTTTTTGAAGTAACCTAATATTTTTTGTAGTAATATAGTACCAACTCAAAACGTGATATCTCTCTAGCTCATAAGTATGTTATCATTTTGTAGCAAAATCGTCACAACTCAAAATGAAACATTTTTTAAAATGAGTTTTTGTAGTAATAATGTTACAACTTAAACAAACACTTGCAAAAATATTGCTTAAAAATTCACTATTGACGCAAAATGAATAATTTATGATATTTTTGGTAGAAAATTTAATGGACTACAAATATTCTTAACAATTTTCAGTCTGTCTTTACAATTACTGGTCGTGATGTCATTTCAAACTTTCATAAGGCTCTCCTGAAAAATACTACATTTTGAGTTGTGACAGTCTTGCACGAAATGAGCGATACGATTATACAAAAAGTGTTTTTCAGCTTAACCTCTCAGCTCAGCTCAGAGCGTTCAATACTAAAGCGGCCTAAGGCGCCATCTCTGAACTGATTCACTGAGACCAATGAGTCTGAAATCCGCTAATGACATCTCTAAGGAAATAGACAAGGGAAAAAAATACTAACAGTGAATCAACAGCAATGACTAACATGAATACATACGTGGCATAGAGGATAGCATATCCATCTAATAACACAGTGTGACCGTTAGAAAATTACAAGAACCATTCGTATAAATTCTCAAAGAGGGACATGTTGAGCGTGAATCGCACCTGGTCTGACCTCACAATGTAGTCACAATTTTTTTAATTGTTTTTCAAAGTTTATGTGTTCGAATTTTTTTCACCGACATTTATTGATGTTTAAAGCTATTTTCCTTATTAGAAATATAAAGCAAAATCCACTTATAACACAGTACAACAAAATCAAATTTTTTTGAGTACACATGAGAAATGTTAAAATAATATGAAAAAAGGCTTAAAATAAAGAAATACGTATCTCAGCGTTTTGCTGTAGCACGTCAGAGTTTTGAGAAAATCGATTTTTAAGCTTGACCGTGGAGGTTCACTTGTAATGTAATACTATTATAAAAAGTTCTATGAAAAGAGAATGGGTGAACCGATTTTAATGCTTGAGCCAGTTTTGAAAAGAAAATTAAATTTGGTTTTTTTTTATTAAAAAACAATTTTTCTCCGCTAGATGGCGCTTTAATTTTAATGTAAATTTAAAAAATAACCAAAAAATGTACGAAATTCATTAAAAATATCGCTGAATCAAGCAGTTTCCGGCTAGCAAAGCACATTCTACTTTAGTTATTGGATTTCAAATTAACAACATTGTATTTTCAATGAATTTCGTACAGTTTTGGTTATTTTTGAACTTTATATGAAAATGATAGCGCCAACTAGTGGAGAAAAAATTGTTGTTTTAATAAAAAAAATTCAAGTTTAATTCCCTTTTCAAAACTGGCTCAAGGATTAAAATCGGTTCACCCATTCTATTTTTATAGAACTTTTTATAATATTATTACATTACAAGTAAACCTCCACGGTCCTTCGAAGCTTAAAAATGGATTTTTTCAAAATTCTGACGTGCTACAGCAAAACGCCGAGACACGTATTTCTTTATTTTAAGCCTTTTCATATTCTGTTAAAATTGCTCATGTGTACCAACCACTGTCGTACTGTGTAATCAGTAGAATTTAACATAGAATATGATTGTGTAAAATGAAATCTGAAAAAACAAACGGAGCGTGTAGTTCTTGTAGTTTTTGTAAATTACTCAAAAACATTTGTGTTTCTATCAATTTTATTGAAATGATGTGCCATGAACAACATTTTTTCGCTATGCTAAATTGCACTTTACCCTTTGTATGGCCGTGTAACAGAACTGTAAAAAACCTAACAAGTTCCTAGTTAAACACTCCATGAAATAAATAATTTTTGCATAGCAGTCACAAATTGAAAAATATGATTTTTTTAATAATCATATAAAGTTCGTATTTGTTAAAAATATATATGATCAAAAATGAGGTGCAAAAAAAACAGAAAATTAAAAAGAATAAATACAAAATATTGTGAAAAAATCAATGCTGAGTAAAGTATTACAAAAATTGAAAAAAATTGAATTAGCTAAAAATATTCACAATTTACGAAGAAACTGCGAATATTTAGCACAAAGCGTGTTCAGAAATTTTATGGTGTCACTCGTTTCTTTTAAATAAAATCCGAATAACATAAAAAATTCATGATTGCATATTTAGTTACTATATTTTTAAACAATTCTAAAAAAAATATAATTTTATTTAGATATATATTTTATTATATTAGAGCTTACTGCCAAATAATATCATAAAGCAACAGGTTGCAACAACAACAAGTTGTTTGCAGAACAAACCACTAAGCAGACTAGAAAAATAGGTTTTCAATTTGGTTTTTCATATTAAAATCACTATCTTTATCAATTTAAATGATAATTTTCGAAAAATAAGCATTTGCCCTATAAAGGGTTAAATATACCTTTCCATTGAACAAAAAAAAAATAAAGACATCGGTTGGGAATTCGTTTCATGGCAGCAATTTTAAAAAAACTGATTCCCATACATATTTCTGCCAAAATACGAAGTGCTCCCATTTCGTCAAAAATTAGCCGATTTTGCTCATCTATATCTCGTTTGAAAGGTAATATGATAACCAAAATGTTGCAGTACATAATTTTGGAAAATAAAAATCAACTATGGAACAGTGGTCGGCATTTTGCCGCCTGCCAGCAGAGGCTTTCACTACAGCTATACATAACGTATGGCGGCAGAAAAGCTCTTTACCCGCGCTGCCTCGAGATGCCTAGCACTGCTATGGAATGATTTTGTTTTTTTAATTGTGATGACATTGAGAGGTCAGGACAGGTGCGCTGGACTCTTAACATGTCCCTCGTTGAGATTTTCTACAAATGGTTCTTGTTATTTTAACTTTTTCTTTTTGTCACACTGTGTAGTCGATAGGTCGCAGGTTCGAATCGTGGTATGATCAGGAATATATGCAAAAATAGTGAAAAATCTATCGATTGTATCTGTCAGTTTTTGCGATTTTTATGGACGCAAGTCAACAAAACGAGGTGTAAGAAGCTTCGCTTCAAAAACACGACTTTTGATAAAAGTCGTCGTACAACAAAAACAAACAATGACGGACAAAGATTATTGCAACGCAATTTAAGTACTCAAGAGAACCTTGAAAATCCTCAGAAGAAAAGGAGGAGAAAAAATAAATCAAAAAACAAACAAGAAGACAGAATCAGGGCGTTACAAATATTTAATTGTGTGTTTTCTAAGGCTCACTTCTCTGTAATTATCAAATCAAAGTTGTTATGGGTGAAGACAATGAAACAAACGACGATGATGCCGGTGATGACGATGACGACGACGAGGACGAGGACGAGGACGACAAAAATGAGGACGTGCAAACAACTAGCAGAAACAAACAAACATCTTGAGATACTCTGCTGTTCCGTATCCACTCTGAGGGCAGACGACGGTTTGATACTGCATGGCAAGCAGCAGGTGGCGTTTGGGATTGGCGCCAGGTATGCAAAGATTTTTTTTTCACACACATGAACCTCGAACTTGCTAAGATGTGTAGCGATTCGCGGCACAGAAAGATGTTGTAGCTACAAAAATTCAGATAAGTAGGCATGAGAGGCATGTGATATCATAAAAACCCAGTGATTAATTGTGCTAGCGCTGCGTTTGATCAACCACTTAAGTTTTTATTAATTTCTTGCATGATCTTTTGTCCTGAGCACACACATTTTTCAAGAGAAACATTGAGAAGTTACAGAAATGTGCCAAATGTTTATTTGGAAAAAATAGGAAACTTCTAAAATAGAATCAGATGACGCCAAATGATAACTATGAAAAAGGGTAATTTAAAACCACAATTGCGCATGTGAAAATAGGTCTGTGTAAATGTGTTTCGGCTCAAGAAATAAGACCACTAATTTCGGGTTTTAAATAGTTTTTAACGCTTGAAATTGATTTATAAGAACCATTTAAAGATAAATTATAATAATAATATGATTTTTTTTCGCCACACGCACTGCTAATAATCTTGGATAATTATACAGCAATACAAAGAGGAAAATGGACGATAAATCAAATTTAATATATAAAATAACATGTAAAGGAAACAGCGCAGGAATATGCAACAAAGTATATGTGGGTACTACAAAGACGAAATTATGAACAAGAATATCTGCGCACAAATCACAAACCAAACCATTGGAGCAAAAAAACAGCATTGGCGGCCCACTGTGCAACATTTGAACACTGTCCAGACTTTAACAATGTACAAATTCTACAACAAGAGACGAATTACGCGAGACGATACACGTTAGAAATGCTACATATTATAAACATACCACCAAAACAATGAATAAATTTAAAACGGACACAGAGAGATGCGCTCAAGGCTACCGACACCTAATTACAAAAGAAACAACAATATAAAAATCAGTAGACAACGAAACGGCGAAATTGAGGGAGCTGCAAAATATTTTAAGGCAATATCTGTTCATTTTGTCTCACTGTGACGTCTACCAAAATTGTTAAGTGTGAAACTTTATGTCTAATGTTTAAAATGCAAGATTTTTCAGTTCGTTTTTTCATAATGTTAAAAAAATGTAAAATATGTATATTTTTTGTTGAAAACAGTGTCCAGAGTTCGAAATATTGCACGCAGGATTCGAAATAAAAACAAATATAAGATTATTTTTTACTCAAAAAGTGCCCTTGAGCCCGCATTCAACTCAAAATCTTTAAAATTATAACTCAAAAGATCTATAAAACGATTCATTGAAAATTTGATGGATTTACAGAGCGAAAAAATATATCTTTCTATGCTTGAAGCAAGTAAAAAGGTTATCATCGGTTCTCACTCGAGCATGAAATTCTCAATTAAAGTATATTTTTTCTTTTAACTGAAACTTCTTTAGCACCTTTGTGATTTGAAATTCGATGAAACGAAAAATGACATTACAAATAGACTCCACCGCTTAGCATGTACACAAACCAATTTCAAAAACATTTTAAACGTTGCAGTAGCTGTTAAACTGTCGGACTAGTTTAGAGTCTACTTTTATGCCAATTTGTAATAGTCAAACGAAAATATAGACGGCGCTGCAAACGCACTTAAAAAATTCCCAAACTAAGCTGCTGACAGAGACTACGTTTGAAAGTGAAGACTTTAGGCTGGATTAGCCAAACGTAAGGTAACGTAGCGCGACGTTGCCAATTGTCAAGCTAAAATCTGTTTAATGATAAATGTGTACAAGTCGTTACCGAAATCGTAACGTGGCGTGACGCAGCGTAGAAGTCTGTAGAAAATAGATTTCTACGCAACGTTACGATTTTTGGTAGTTCGACAGCTGTGTTACAAGCGAAAAAATTTGTTTAACTTCACATTTTTGTAAATTTTAATACTATATAAGAAAGAATGCAATCTTTTATTGACGAGGAGAAGTAAATAAGCCTTCTAGAATAAAATGAGTGCCCTGCACTACGTTGGATTACGATTTCGGTAATCGCTTATCCTCGAGGCAACGTCGCACTACGCTACATCCCGCTGCGCCACCTCACGTTACGCTTGGGTAATCAAGCCTTTTAAGTATACATATATTTAAAGGGACATTACTTTCAGTTCTCACTCTCGCACTAGATGGCGCCATGTACACCATTTTCAGATCTCTACGCTACTGTGTGCTTTTTTGAAGGAAAACTTCTTTAGCACCATTGTGACTTCAAACTCGATGAAACTAAAAAGCGACAGTACAGTATGTACTAAACGTTGTACATATGGGCATTTCCACAGAAAAGTTTACTGTAACCCAAAAAGAAGACTTATTGAAAACTTTTTATTTTATAATTTAGGCAATATATGCTTTTTTGTAAATGTTTTTTAAACTCTTCTGTTTTAGTCATAATAAAAGGCATTGGCTAAGGGTAATGAAAAAATGGTTAAAGCAAGGAAAGAAAAATATATTGGTTTTTTAATTACTAAATTACATAATTCATTAACTACCTCATTACTTAATAACCCAAATAAACTACAATATAAATTTATGTAACGTAACGCCAGTAACATAACAGCAGGTTAAAGAGCCTAATAAAAAAAAAACAGAGAAGATTTTTCAATTTGTATCACTTGGAAAAATAAACCTTTATTATTTCTAATCCTTCTAAAAAAGTTGTATACAAAAAGTCTTGCCCAATTCAGAGAGTTTTTCAAATTTGCTAAACCAAGTTAAAAATCACTTCCGCTTTTTGTAACGTAACGCCAGCACATATTGTTGCTTATATCTTTAAATTCCTAGGGTCGATTGTTGTCATTGTTTTTAATTTTTCAATTTAATTTAATGTTAATAATTATTTCACTTCAAAAATATGCTTGATTTGTTTTTAGCCACATTTGTTTTAACCACAATACAAATTTAGCAAACACTTAACTCCGTGTTGATACATAATTTTCAGGACTTAATTCCTGTTGACTTTTCTCTTTTCATATCCATAAATGTGCTAAATAAACTTAATAATACCTAATAGCAACATGTTGCCTCAACATTTCAGCGCAGCACTCTAATAATTACATACCTGCCAGTTTTGGTGATAATCATTTCGGTACCAATCTGATGGAATTGCTGCCAAAGCTCGTTATTTTCTAATTTGACCTTGACATCAGGCAAATTGGTTAGTGGTGGCATAATGACATGATGTGGCATTGCTAAAATATGATGAAACGGATCTATATTTTATAAAAAAAAATAAAAAAAAACATGTCAATGCCGTCGGTTAAATATGTCATTCACAGCTATTCACACCTGGTATGCGTTGCATTATTTGCTGACGATATATTTCCTGAACAATATGTTGCTGCAATCTAAAATCCACCAGCTCACTCATTGTAATCATGTTGGTCTTTTTTTTAATTCCCGTTTTAGAACTGTATTAAAATACTTTTTTAATATCTTTAATATCTTTGTTTTTATTAAATATTTTTCCGTGTAAAAAAAAATATATGTTTTTCCGCTAACGTCTACACTCTTCAAGTTAAATTTTGTAACTACTTTTCTTTCGCTGATCTAATAGCGTTTTCATAACGTCAGTGTGTGAATCCGGTTTATCTCTTCTCTTAACCATGTCGAAAAATTTGCTGAATATGGTGCCAGCTACTCTTCCCCTACCTGCAAACATTTTCTCTTGCCTGGTATGGGAACAAGTGTTGTTCTCTATAGTATCTCTGATTTAGGATTGGTTCCGATCTTTAATGTTTTTTGTCCTACTCTAAGCATGTGTTTTTTCTCTTGTGTTATTTTGAACCTTATCTCTTGTATTATCGCCATTTTTCTTTTTGGCTAGTCGTAGCATGGTGTTAATCTTAGCACTTATATTGTTTGATGAGTTGTAAAGGTATTCGTATGTGGCTCCGCCCAGTAGGGAATGGAAAATCAAAACTTCAATTATCACCAAGGGCGTCCGCAGGATTTGTTCTAGGGGGGGCCAAAAGGCATAATTGAATCTATAATGAACATAAACAAAATGTAACCTATATAATGCTATTTGCTACGATAATTGATACTAATTTTGTGAATATGATATGCACACTATACCTATTGACACACGCCCTAAATTAGAAAATCTAGTATAATTTAAAAGATGGTGTCAAAATCTTACTCGCATCATGTCCGAAATATTTAAAAATTTTATTTAATTTTTTTGTCATGTAATACATTTCAGTAATTTTTTGGTAAAGCAAATACTTTTAATAGTTTAATAAATTAAATAATGTTAGGCCTACATCTTGAAATGAAATCGCATTAATAACTATCGAGTTCCAAGATTTCATCTCTTAAAATTAGAATACAAAAATATCCTAATATGAAACACTATTTTTTTTGTTGAAAAACTAAAAAGAAACTAAATTTGGTGGCCATTTTTTAACTTTGGAAGTCTTTAACTCCTAAACCAATTTCGAGTGGACTAAAATGTTCAGATTTGGATTTAGGAGGTCAAACGCCATATCATTTGCAAAAATTAAAAATTTGAGTTGTCACTTTTCTTGAAATGTTCCCCGCGTGCTAAGGAGATATTTTTCACCGGATCTCACACCGCATTGACAACAATCTACTTATTTCTGTTTCCATCATTAATCAGTTCTAGCAGCTTGCAAGTTCCTACAATCGAGTAAGAAAATATACCTATTATCTGAATGATTAA
Source organism: Dichetophora obliterata (assembly GCA_963920525.1). Lineage (NCBI taxonomy): Eukaryota > Metazoa > Arthropoda > Insecta > Diptera > Sciomyzidae > Dichetophora > Dichetophora obliterata. Next base: position 116,158,843 of record OY986438.1, on the reverse strand, counting down.
AAAAATTAATTTTTTTTTAATTCATAACTTATGAATAAATAAATAAAGAGGAACATGTATACTAGATGTGCTTGGGTTTCATAGTATGAGTGAGTATGAGTGTTAGTGCCCAGTAGTTCCAGTCTTGAAGAAATCTCAAATGAATCATGTACGATTTTTCTTGATCCTTGACGAAATATGCTCATTTGGCCATACATTTCATTGACGAAAATTTCATATAAATGTTCCAAATTCGTGCAAGACGCAATGCAGAAACGTCGGGATTTATCATGCACGAACCCAATATCGAAATATTGGGGAAGTTTCCTTAACGAAAAGTAGGCAGGAATATAAAGAAAATTCGTCAAGGAATTAAAATCGAAACTTAAAATCGAAAAATAAAATTCGTGAAGTAACATTCCTTCCGAAACGTTGAAGAAGTGAAAACGCTGTATTGTTGCGGCTTAGCCTCTGAACGATTCGGCGAATTACAACAATCATGAATATCTTCAAGTTGTTGTAATAGAGTGGAAAAAGTTTGGCGCTGACAACCGCTGCTTTGCATTATATTTTGTATGAATTTTTTTTAAGTCCAGCAGCTCATGCAGAAACTTCCTTGAAGAAATCATCACGAAAAGTTCGTCAATGATGCCGCGAACTACTGGGTGAGTATGCGTATGAGTGAGAATGAATGATTATGAGTATGAATGAGTATGAGTACGAATGAGTTTGAGTATGAGTAAAGTGACTATGAGTATAAGTATGAGTATATTGAGTATGAGTGATTTTGAGTATATTGAGTATGGGTGGGTATTAGTGGGTATGAGGGGGCATGAGTATGAGCGAGTATGAGTATGAGTGAGTAGGAGTGAGTATGAGTATATTGAGTATGAGTGAGTATAAGTGAGTACGAGCATGACTTTAGTGAGTATGAGTATAAGTGAGTATGAGTATGAAGTGAGTATGAGTATGAGTGAGTTTGAGTATGAGGGGGTATGAGTATGGGCGAGTATGAGTATGAGTGAGTAGGAGTGAGTATGAGTGTATTGAGTATGAGTGAGTATGAGTGAGTACGAGTATGACTTTAGTGAGTATGAGTATAAGTGAGTATGAGTATGAGTCAGTATGAGCATGAGTGAGTATAAGTATGAGTGAGTACGAGTATGAGTGAGTATGATCATGAGTGAGTATGAGTATTAGTGAGTGCGAGTATTAGTGAGTATGAGTATGAAGTGAGTATGAGTATGAGTGAGTATGAGTATGGGTGAGTATGAGTATGAGTGAGCATGGGTTTGAGTGAGTATGTTTATGAGAGAGTATGAGTGAGTACGAGTATGAGTGAGCTCGAAACAGTTCTGTATAGTCTGCTGTGTGATTGAATCGATACAGATTTGTTGTTTTTGTTATTGCCTTATTCAAACTGACCTGATCTAAATAGCTCTTATTTAATTATTGTTTCGTACTGAAATTAATAAATATCGAAAGTAATGACTAAATTTAAACATTTTCTTACTTGAAAAATATATTGTTAGTATTCTGCTTCGGCTTCGGATTTGTTATCAACCGTTGATGAGCAAATTTGCATCTTAAAAATTGAAACTCCGTTTTCCGATTCCGTATAAAATAATTATTCACGATAGGGCTGATTGTTTGGAACTAAGATTGATTTATTCAAATTTATCCCGTTTTAAAAAACATTTCATTATTATATTTTAAATTTAGTGTAATGAAAAAGGGTACCCTGACATAACCCCAAGTGGCACAATCCCAATTTTTAATTAAGCCCAAATTTTTTACTTGGGGCAATGTCACATCTTGTAAAGTGTCATTAATAACCGCAATTGGGATAATGTCACTTTTGAGCCTAAAAAATGAGAAAATTTGGATAGACACTTCGAAATATTTTGTTTTTAGCTAAAATTAATTTTTTGACTATTTTTTCGTGGAACGTGTGTAGTATGTATTAAGAGCTTTAAATTCCAAATCTGTACAAATTAATGGGCGCTCTCATTTGGTTTAGAAGTTATAGGGGTCCAAAGTAAAGAAAATAGACTCAAAAAACTTGCTAATTTTCTATTAATTGCATACTTTTATAAACCAAACAAGAATATTTAAAGTCAACTTATGCTATAACCTATTCAAATACCTATTAACCATTAAATTCCATGCATTACTTTTCAAGATAGAACACTTTTATTACATATGTATGTAAGTTCCAACTTTTTTCAAAAAACTAAACCAGTTTAGTTTTTTCTTTAATTTAGTTTTTTCTCAAAAAATTAAAAAATTTTATACAAAATCGCGCGATTTTTGGGATTTCTGAAGTTATATCGTATATATTCTGAAATCGATTATACTAAAAAAGTAAAAATGTGCATTTTTATTACATATGTAAGTAATATGTAATAAAACTATAAAAGTTTTTTTTTATTATGTCACCCGTGTACTAGTGACATAATCCCAAAAAAATTTGGAATTTTGACTTCTTTTTATTTGGGAATATGTTATCCCTTCCATAGTGACATAATCTCAAGTAATGAAATTGGGTTTATGTCTCTGTATAATGAGTGACATAATCCCAAAATTAAAAATTGGGACTGTGCCACTTGGGGTTATATCACGGCACCATGAAAAAGCATAGGCTTTTTATTCGAAACTTAAATACATTTGTTGCTGTTTAGGTTTGTGTTAACGATTACGAGCAAAAACCACAACAAAGCAAATAATGTTTTTTGCACGTTTAACACAATTCTACCATAGTGTTTCGGTCTCTCTCTTCGGCCTGCTAGGGGTAGTGTTTGCGTTTGAGTCGAAAAGCGATATATGAATAAAGAGGAATAAAGATTGCGCTATTTAAAAAATGCAGAACAGATAAAAACGAACCGTTCTTTAAGGTTTATTTCCATTCCCTGGTTTCAGCGGATTGACTTCATCTTCACACTGTTTATAATGGTAATGGTTAAATCGGGTAGGTTCGTAGATACACCGTTACAAAGGTCAATTAATTACCTTTTAAATGAGCTCTTGAAATTTCCGTGAGTCAGTTTTTCTGCTAAAAACAAAAGTGTGAATCAAAGTCATGAAATACCAATTAACCCCGTAACTCCTCCACAAATTACAATAGTAATATTAAATCAAGGAATTTTGGAAAGTTAGGAAAATTTCTTACAACATTTATTAACGATTAATATTTCACTTACTGTACGTATTTACGATATTTCTAACTTATTGTACTCAAAGGACGAACAATTTTATGCTATTCAATATTCCTAAGAAACAATTTGTTCCTATGTGATTGAATGGTTTTTAAATTGTTTGCGAAAAACAGAAACTTTTAAGTTCAGTCTTTTAGATTTATATAGCAGTTAAGTAAACAAACGGAAAATAGATTTTATTAATAAAGATATAAAAATATTCGTAAAAACTTATCTAAACTCTTTTTTTTAAATTGTTATTTCTTATCAAAGTTTTCACTGCATTTGTAGCCTTTCTAGTGCAAATCCAGTCTGCTACACTTCCTGTTGATAAATTGATTTGGTTTCTCTCATATCCCATTACAAAGAAGTTTACTTCCTTGACCATTAGCAAATAATCCAGAACGTATCCTGTTTCCTTCTTTTGCATATTTTCAATATGTAACGATCGCAAGTGAGTGATCGACGTAATTGTGTTGAGTCATTCGACCTGTTGAATGCCTCTTTTAGGCTATTTTTAAGTGCTTGTTGTTGCAATGTCTGGCAAACGGATTAGTAACGCCTTCATCGATGCGATTACTTAAATTAGCGCTCGTTTTCGACTCTTTAACTTCATTGAGAGAAGGAAATGCTTGTAATACGATAAACGCAAGAAAAACAGACAATGGAAAAAACAAACACTTTAAATGATTTTGGGTAACTTGAGTTGTTATGGATTTGCCACTGAAAAAGAATTGGAGTCGGTTATTTTCTAAATGTATGTTATTCTAAACACATTTAAGTAGCTGTCGCGCCAGAACCTTGATTTGTTACTTAGTTGCTAGCACTTATTCTCTTAGATCAATATTTGGCGGTTTATTATTCTTTCTCTCATTTTTAATGAAAAAGAGGAAATATTAAATTTTAATCTTTATTTTATTGATATCTATCACAGTTATACAATTTTTATATATTTACAAATCTGGAGCATTATAATGACGATAACATCTTATTTTCTTTCTTTTTATGACAAACAAACATATACACTTATTTATATATTTATATCGATAAAATGAAATATTTATAATTCAGTTCAAGAATTACTTATGATTAAGCGATGAATATTGAACATATTGAGCCCTTCGGGTGAAATTATCGTATGTGCCTAAGACCAAATTTTACAGGATAGCGGTTTTTCTATTTTTCTGTGCTTCAGTTTGCACTATTAAAACCATATTTTGCATGTTCTTATATAATTAACTAATTTACTGTAAGGATTTCGGCAACAATATTTGACTCAGTGACGCGTTGTGGAGTGTAGAACAAATTTGCATCAAAAAGTCAATTTAAAAAAACGCCACATACGATAATTTCGCGCAAAGGGGTCGATATAAAAAAATATACATGTATACATAAAAGAATACTTATATAAATGACATAAACTATTGATTGCTACAGTTTAAGTCAGCTCTTTTGGTTGATAATTCAATAAACTCTGCTGATTTTTGCTTGTTATAAGCTAATTGTGATACACACACACACACATATGCTAAGCCTTCGGCACGTCCACAAAGTACGTCAGGTGAGCCTACAAAAAAACAAAAAACAAAATAAAATTAATTTATGAAAGAATATTTTTTGAAAAACTTTACTTTTTGTACATTTAGGACAACTCGAAGCCAGTGTTGCTGCATACGGCATATCGTAGTTTATCGCGTAAGGTGGATTTCTTCTGATAATTTGGCAACTTTAACAAGTTGAAACAGGTAGATGATGTTGGCAAACGATTGAGCGGATCTTTCTTACGAATTGTGAAGAAACCGCGTATGACGCTGCCTATAGTGTCGCCAGTGTCCTCGTCATCGCCCACCTCTACGCAACGTATAGAAAACGGTGGTTCAAGGTGAGTAAAGCCCAATAGAGGCGGTTTGGAACAGCTTGTGACAAACTGAAAAAAATTATTAATTACATATATGAAAATTTGTCGTCGCTCACGTAAATTGTTTTGAAAAGTAAAATTATTTTTTAAAAATTAAAAAATTTTGGAAGCATTGTAAGAAGGTTTTTATAAATAATGTATTAAAATTAATAATTGGCTTAGTTGGACAAAAAATATGATATGTGACATTTCACTACCTACCATATGAACATCGAAGGAGAAACAATTCCAGGCTCTTATTTCAATTTTATTCTTGAATGGAGTGCAATAAATGGAATGAATACATAAAAAATACCTCAACAAAAACTATGCGCCCACAAATTATGACAAATTATATATAGGAAGCAACTGAATAATTGGAATTATTTTTTATTACTTTTTTTCAAGCCGAAAAAATTCAGGCACAGAGAGTATATTATACAGAGGTCTCTGTTTGACTTCGAACGCTCTTCCAGTCAAGTTTCATTGCACAAGCATTCGAAGGATAGAAGAAAAAACAAAAATTATTATGGTTTGCCTCAGCGTTCGTTTTGACGCTGCCTATACTTTTCTATATGTAGGTGCGCATGAAACAAATGCTGAGGCAAAAACATAATTTTTTTTGTTTTGTTCTTCTATCCTCCTGATGCTTGTACAATGTAAATTGAGTGAACTTCGAACTGGCACCTCTGCATACAACTTTTACTCTTTGTGGTTCAGGAAACAAAATTTTTTCCAACCTTAGGTTAAGTTAAGGTGGCGGCAACCCTGTGCGGCAGTCAAGCGCGCTAGCACTATACTATCGAGGCCGCCTTTTTTTTCCAACCTTAAATCATTTTAATGTTTCGCAAAATGCGAAAAATAACAAAACAAAACACTTTGCCATTTTTTAAAACATTTCTTACAAGGTTTTAAAGATTCTTATGAAACTTCTAGCCACCTTTTTCTATAATTTGGAATGGAGCCTACCTAATTTTTGTAAATCTTTAAATAAGTTCAAACAGCATTTTGGTTGGGATAATTTTTAGATATCTATTCATGAATGGAGCTCAAAAAAGAGCCTCAAGATACATATATCTCCGCGAAAGTCAATGGGTTTAAAAAAATTTAAAAGTAAACTTGAAATAATTTCTTAATTTGGATAATTTCACAGGCAAAAATATGACCTCTCTTCAAATTTACTCGACAATATATTAAAAGTACTAGGGCTTTCAAGATGCTGCCAGTCTCCAAGTAACGGCACTACCATTCTTCAAATACATGACATTTTTGACGGGTAGCAACCTTAACATGAACACACCATAAATGTCAGATCAATCTGTCAATGAATAGTGACGTTACAGTGTTCTTAATTAAACAACATTTTTGTTGTTGTATTGTTATAAAAATAGATAAAGAAGAACTTCGTGCCTTGATTAAGCAAGCTCGATAAATATTATGGTGAATCTGCTCCATCGTATTCAACAGTAAAATATTAGATTGCAGAGTTCAAAAGGGTCATAATAGATCCCCACGAACTCCAAAATGCATTGGAAAAATCCACGATTTCGTATTGGACAATTCGAAAATGAAAGTGCGTCAGATAGCTACAGCCGTTGGCATATAGAGTGGGCAGGTCTCAGTGAAAGTGCACCAAAGCGAGCGTAGACTCAACAAACGGCCGGAAAGGTGTTGGCGTCTGGTTTTTGGGAATCAAGTGGCATTTTGTTCATCGAATATTTGAGAAAAGCGAAAACAATCAACAGCGACTATTACTGAAAATTATTTAACCGATTGAGCCAATTTGCACGAGTTACGCTTCGAACTGCTTCTTCATCCCCCATTTTCTCCAGATTCTGCCCAAGGCAACTATTATCTGTTCCCAAACTCAAAAAAGTGGCTCCAGGGAAGGAGATTTCTGACAAATGAACAGGTTGCATTCGAAACTGAAGCTTATTTCGCAGAACTTTGTAAGTCTTACTATTCAAATGGCATGTCAATGTCAGAAAATCGTTGGAATAAGTATATCGAGCTGAAAGGGGACTATGTGGAAGAATAATCATTAATTTTGGCAAAAATCGTGTGTTTCTTTTGTTAGGCCGGCAGCATCTTGAACGCCCTAGTAAAGGGTGATCCAATACGAGGTCCCTTTTTCAACTGGGTTTTTTTGACAGGTGTTCTGTCAAATGGCTTGTCCATATGACGCTTGTGTTCAGTATTCAATACGACTGAACAACTTTTATTAATTGTGAAAACTTACTAACAAAATCAGTCGTCAGTTAGAGAATGTTATAGAGTTCTTCAACATCATTTTGGCCGTTACAAGCGTCCAAACCATCAAACCATCACCAAATTTCGAACCAATTTTACACTATTGGACAATATATTACATTCAACCAGAGTGCATAGAGCCCGTAATTTTGAGAATATTGCTGCAGTAGCAGATAGTATTCGTGAAAACCATGAACAATCAATTTTGTCGAAATTTTAAAATTGGACCCACAGAATGGACCATTTAAGAGCTAGTCGCGGCCAAAATTTGAACGTAATAATTCTAAAGCATTGAGTTGTAAGAACCGAACTATCATTCCAAATAAAGATTTGCATCAATACATTGATTTTTATGTATTTTATTTAGAAAACAAAGTAGGAAGCTCTTATTGGATCACCTTTTAGCAATAAACAGTAAAGTAGGAAGTAGGAGGTAGTTAAGCACTTATATTTTAAAGTGAAAAAATAAAAACCACATTTAAGAAAAATAATAATGTAATCACTTAAGCAAAAATTCTGGGGCCTTACTCTGTAATGCGTTTCAAAAAGCAAATGCTATTCGAAAACAAAATTACACCATGTAAATACATGAATTAAGATTACTAAATGGCAGTTACTTCGACCTTTGCTTTAAAATGCTGTTCTTGTCTGCATTGAATTCGAACTAATCAAAAATTTGTCAAAAAACCATGTAAATACTTGGTGTGATTTTGTTTTTGAATCGCATTTTCTTTTCGAGTCGCATTACAGAGTAAAGCCTCTGGTTACAGGACTGACTTACACTTAAACCTCTTAACTTACACTTTCCTCATATTTTTTTTTTAGATTTAGCCAATGCTCAAGAGATGCCTCTTATAAATGAGCAATTATTGGTGGTATTTACTATGTAGGGCAACTAGTCTGGCAGATGAGCTGAATGGCAAAATAGCAGAACAAATTGTGAACACACTTTTTAGCAATGTGACATCACTGCTACAGATCTACCAAAACGTTTGTTTGTTGTTTACTTAAACAAAAATAATTGCTGAAGAAAAAAGCTCATTTAGTAAAAATGACACGAAAAAGTGGAAAACAAGAAATTTTGGAAGTTTTATTCAGGGACCGTACCGGTTATGGTTTTTATCAAAAAAGTCAGATGTTTACAGTTATCATTTAACTTTTATTTTTTCCGACAAAAATACTAGTTATTTTATGCCTTTTATTTTTTCGGGCAAAAATAACTGTTAGTTTTGACTTTTATTTTTTAGGTCAAAAAACAGTTATTATGTGCTTTTTATTTTTTTTTAAAGGCCGCTTGAACGACAAAAGAAAGTTTAATGCAATTTTCATTGTCTCTGCAGCGCGCACATTTTGAGCTGTAACACTTTTTTAGTTTTAATAGTATTTTTTTAGTCAAGCGGTCTTTGAAAAAATACAAATTGCCTGATATTTTTGACCGAAAAAATAAAAGGCACAAAATAACTGTTATTTTTGACCTAAAAAATAAAAGTAAAAAGTAACAGTTAATTTTGCCCGAAAAAATAAAAAGCAAAAATCAACAGTTCAATTTAACTTTTATAGTAACAGTCGAAATTTTAAAAAACGTTTAATATTCTCGAAGCTGCTGCCATTACGATTATAATGGTTTATTTAAAAAAATCCACCGGCAACTTTTTCGTTATGCCTTTTTCATCTGAAAATTGTAAAATAGCAGTTATTTTCGGTCCCTGGTTTTAATTGAAGGTTCAGCTAAAAGAATTAAGTTCAATTGACGGTAGCTAGCATACTATAAAGTAGCAACACAATTAATTTAACTGAAAATAATACATTGCAGCAACGGAAAGCAGTGACGATAAGGATGTCAGGCACAGACTTGCATTTTGCTGATGTACATTAGCTACTCAAATCTACTCAAGGGTTTGTGTGTTGCAAAAGAGCTAACTTATATCAAATGCATTTTGTTGTTGTTTAGAGCTAATCTGCTATTTTACACATCTGCCACAACAGTTGCCCTACATAGTGAATACCACTATTGTTCTATTTTTTCTGATAGTTAAGTAGAAGGAAGTAGAAAAAAATAGAATATTAACAACTACAAAATACCGTTTAAAAAATCGCGAAACGCGTTTCCAAGGCGTTATTCTAAAACTTCACTAAGAGATAACAAAACGAATTATCTCTGTAAAAGGAATTTCTGCTGAGCACCAAAGTCATTTTATTAAATATAAGGGCATTACCCTCCGCTTGCCACCGTGCACATTGGAAGGTGTGCTCTGCGTCATCTAGCTGTCCGTCGCCATAGATACAATCAGGACTTTCTACTTTTCCCATTTTGTGAAGATACTTCCGAAAGTACCCGTGGCCTGACATAAACTGCTTGACGTAAAAGTTTACCTCACCGAATTCTCGATTATGTCACCTGTCTAGGTAGGGGATTATTTTTGCTGTCCAGCTACCTTTGGTGTACGTGTCCCATCGGTCTTGCCACCATCGCAGGGTCTGTAGCTGAACCTCCTGCTTGGACGTTATTTTGTTATTATTTTCCTTCTTTAGTTCCTATAGCCTTTTGCGGTCTTGTGCTAGAAGATCAATTGGTATGGTTCCTCTGATCATTTATACTGTAGCTTCAGAAACCGTGCGGTACGCTGAACCCGTAGGGCTGCCGTTCTCTGCACTGCCGATTGGAGCTTTCTTCGTCGTTTCTTTTTCGGAACATCAGACCACAGCTCACTTCCATACAAGAGTATTGAGTGTGTTCGACAGTTATAAATTTCGCTTACTCTGCATACGCCCCCCTATGTTTGTCATTAACTGCCTAAGCTATGCTATTATTTGGACTGCTTTTGTGGCAGTGTATTGTATCTGCTCCCAGTATTATAGCTTGCTATCAAGCCTTACTCCTACGTAGTCTACCCACCTTCTGGGTAGTGATAGTGTTCGCGCATACTCTCAGCTCTACTTCTAGTGGGATATGCTTTCTTGTGAGAAGAAGGAGCTCAGTTTTTCGGTAGAAAGTAGAAGGCCGTGAGAGTCCAGCCTATCTTGTGTTCTAAGCATGGCCAGATTGAGGTTTCTTTTTGCTTCTGTGGTGTCTCGTATGGTGATAATAGAAGCGATATCATCTGCGTACCCGACAAGATATGTGTCATCTGGCATATTAATATAGAAGATTTCGTCTAGCTTACGTTCCATAGATATTGGACGGGAATTGACCCTTGTGCAGCCCCTGACGTTATTTGTTTTTGTCTGTGACCGCTGGTGGTTTTATAAGTAAGCTTGCAATCCTTAAGGTGGTTTCGCATTATCCTCTTCAAATACGACGGTATTTGGAAGCAGTTTTCCAGAGCGTAAATCATATCTTTCCAACTGGGGTGTTTCTCACATCAAGGGTCGCGAGTAAGACGATTTCCCCTGAGTAGTGGTTCCGGTTTTCTTTGATAGCTCCAATTGTAGATCTACCGGGTCTTAAACCGTGCTATCTTGGGAACAGCACCCCACTAGTGTTAACTGCTGTCACAAGGCGAGGTTTAAGCAGTCTTTCTAGTATCTTCCAAGTTGTGTCAAGCAAGCAAAAGGGTCTATAGGCCGAAGGAGACTCTTTCCCTTGCTGAGGAGTACAAGACTTCGTACTCCGTATTCCATATTTCTGGGAAAATGCCTTCTATTTAGCAAGCGTTGTACATGCTCAACAGTACGTTGAGTCCCCAGATTGTAAGGATTTTTAAAACCTCGGATGAGACGGCATCAGGGCCGGGCGATTTTTTTTATTTTTAAGCGTTCTTGCGGCTAGCTTCAGCTCGTCTTCCGTAAAAAGTGGAGGAGAATCACCCCAAGGCATCTCCAAGACTTCTTCTCTTACGTCATGAGTGGGAAGAAGGGCCTTTACGATGTTGTCCATTTTATCAGCCTTTCGCTCGAGCAATCTTGTATCCGAGCCCCTAATAGGGGCCGTTGTTAATAATGATAATATTTTTTAATTTCAATTGATCTTTTAAGAATTTAGTCATATTTTTTGGATTTCAATTTATTTTTTCGGAATTTTAATTGATCTTTTCTGAATTTCAAATTCTAGGATTTTAAGGATTTTAATTGATATTTTCTTCATTTCAATTAATCTATTCTAGACTTCAATAAATCTTTCTCAATTTTAAATGGAATTCTGAATTTCAAATAATCTTGGAGATTATAACAGTGGAGATTATAAAGTGGTTCGTATTGTAAAGAGGTGCAATTATACTAACATCATATTTTCATTATGCAAAGTAGGAAATAAGTTCAGGCATTTATAGTACGAAGACCCACTTGTTATACATATCTATGTTGGTTTTTTTCAGTAATTGAATAAGTAAGTTCCAATGCTCAAAAAGTTTAATACTTTTACTTCAGATGATAATCGACCTAAATGAAATAACCCATCTGGGTTTTTGGGTGTATTAAAATCGTCTGCAAGGACGACTAAAAAAAATCTAAAATTTGCGAAATTGCGAAAAGATTTCAAGATTTCTCTTTTTACAAAAGGATGTCTTTTTACCAACACACATTCAGCAGAACGTACTGGATGTTGGTTTTTTTATTTTAGACCCCATTTAGCAAATTTCAATACTGAATTCACAGCAGATATGTTTTATATATAAGGATACATTTCAATATTGAAATTTATAGTACAAGTGTGTTGTAATTTTCACAGAAATCAGTGCTTTAACCAAGACCTATCATAAATCGTTTGCAAATAAAGGGAGTTGCCAGCCAGATCGTACCAAGCACAACTTTACGGCGACCACTCTGGGCTTTTTTAGCCCAAAAAAACCACGCACGATAATCAATACCAATTCATTAACTTTTTTTAATGATCGTGACAGGTTCAGACAAAAAATAGTACATGACTAGGTTAAAAACATTAGCAATAAGAATTCTAATATAAAATACCAATAGATACTACCTTCAGATTTACGAAACTTCCTTATCAACAGCCAAATATGTGACATAATTTACTTGAAAACACATCTTAGAAACTAATCTCCCAAACCTTTTATTCTAAAAATTCTAAAAGCAGTCTGATGTTAACGATAGATCAAGTCTCTTCATATTGGATGGATGACAATTCCCGTGCTAACAATTTCTATGAATTGCCCGTCATCGACTGCTTAGTTAATGATACTTATAGTCATGCCTTGTCCAAGAGTTGGCATGCAAGAATCAAGGCTCAAGGTAAACTTTTTCTTTTACAATATGTTAGGTGAGATCAATTCATGATCAGTGAGCTAAAGAACAAATTCACCATCACCCTTTATGCTAGTAATGGACAGGTAGACATGGTCTTTTAGCGAGTTTATGTTGACAAAAAGATAGGCCAATCCGTAAACAGAACTCTTTAGTATACATAAACTTCAAATAATATCTCTGTGCCAGCATCGCCGGAATAATACTATCAGCTCTAAGAGATAGCAAATGCAACTTTTTCTCTGTACAAATCTATAATAAAATACTTCTGCCTACTTCTTGTTAGATAAAACTAGAGCAAATCTAGAGTTTCCTCTAAAATAATTATTCTACAATTTAGCAAGAAAATGTTAAAGGCACACTTTCAATAACTACTAAAGCAGAAAGATCAGAAATAAAATTGCTTACTTTGAGAAATAGTTTGCGCTCCTCTTCGGTGAAATCTTTAGCCAGAATATCCCAGAGCCAGCCAACAACACGATGCGAATCATGGAAACCACCATAATACTGTGTATGTTTGCGCAAATCACGTAGATCCAACGGTGCTGTATCGCCGGAAATCAAACGTTGCAGCTCTGGCGGTGAAAACAACGACAACCATTCAGGATTCACTATGCTGCGAAAGCCACGATTAAATGCTTGCGTCTGTTCGCGTATCTGAGTGTTCATGTGAAAATAAGCCATGTAATGAATATAGACCAGCTTATTGTGATCAGAAACTGTGCGCGCCTTGCCACCCGGATGCAGTTCGTGTGTTACAATTTTGCCCATAACATCCTGATCCACAGAGAAGGTCAAATTAAGATCGGCAACATCTTGTTTGTAGTGCTTAATGAAAGTCAAACTGCGATAGAGTTCGTTGTCTAGCGAAGGTAGCTCATCCATGCAGGAATAGAGTGCCTGTTGTGTTTGTCCCAGCAGCTGGGAGAGAAAGAATGAGGCAAATGGCACATCGACGACGATACCTTCGTACACAGCTTTGCCCAGCATACGCCCAACAAATTCAAAAAGCTGCAAATGATTGTCCTGCACATAGGATATGGGAGATGGATAGAGACGCTGATCGGATGTGGTCTTGAAGAGATTAAGCGATGGGTCAAAAACACGTTTTATAGTCTCTTCTAAGAACTCTTTGAAAACACCATCCTGATCAATGCCAGCTTCGTGCAGACCCTGCTGATTGATGAAACGCACACGTATAACGCCCTTCAATAAACAAAACAAAAGCAATAATAAAGATTTGCAAGGTATATAAATGTAAACATATTTGGCATTACCTTTAAAGCATGCGCACGCAGGGCAGCTAACTGTCGATATCCGTCTTCGACAATACGATCGCGATGTATAACAATTAAGGCTGAACGCGGTGATGCACAGGCACTTTCCGTCAGACCCATTACAACTTTTTCGTTTTGCACAAATTTTCTAAACAATTTAACCCGATCTTCATGTGGAATAATATGTGGCATCTTTTGCAACAGAATGACGGCATGTCGCTTTGCCTTCTCCAGGTCATTGATAAATGTGGCGGGCTTCACCTCGGCAATTAGCCAATGATTGGGTGGCGCAAATGAGCGACGACAGTCGCGACGATACAAACACAACAACAGCGTGTGCAGAGATATGAAGAGTGGACTTTGTGTTACATTTTTATTGCCTTCAAAGCGAAGAAGTAAACGTTTAGATTAATTTTGAATGCAGTTTAATTTACAGTCCGCTCACCTAGAATATTCTCATTAATAATTTTGTAGAGAAAATTATTAAGAAAATAAGTAAGCATTATATAGTCATTAAGCAGAAAATGTTTTTGCTCTGTATACATCTCAAACTCGTCAAGTATGCTTAAAAGAAACGTGTTGACGATTAGAACAAAATTAATTTAAACTTTGCCAAGCAAACATACGTCACATAATGTGTCATGCAGTCGCAGAAAAGCATAAGCATAGAAATTTGTGACGGCTGCACTGCTAGTTCTTGTTTCAACAGCTCAAGCAGCTCTTTGGTGCCGCATTGTGGTCCTAGAGAGGTGATTAATAACCACAAATCATACAACACGTTGTCATTGTAACAAATGCCTGTACAAATAATGAATATAAATTATTTAGTACCGATCTTGTTTGATGCTTTGCCTACCACTCAAAATGTCCAACTTCATTTGCGACAACGTATTCAAGGCGGCATACAGCAGACCGCAAACGCGCGACACGCGTTTAATTTCCGGCGCTTCAAGCTTGCGCCAAGTTCTATTGCCGCTTTTACTTAAATGACCTCGTGTTGAACTGCGCTCCAAAGCACGCCGTATAAGATTGCTACCGGAAGCCTGTTGCGGTGGTTGAAATTCTATGCGCTCATAGTTGGCATTTATTTCCTTCAGCTGATCTCCAAGCAATATTTTGATGCATTTATGACCCCAAAGCATGTGGAATTGTTTTTTAATGAGTGGCACATTTTGATTTTGTGCCGGGTCAGAGGAAGGCGTATACCAGCCGAGCAAATCGTGCCATTGCGTAAAGACACCTTTGGTGGCGACGGTGTTGGGTATGGTTTCTAGTAATATAGTCGTGGTGTCCTAGAAAGTGACAAGAAAGCCATCAGCGTCTTAAGGATTGTGAACTAAAAAGTTGTTACCGTTAAAAGTGGATATGAAATAACTTTGGCTTCGTTAGGCGTCTCAATGTGAAAAAGATTAACGATATTTCCCAGAAAAGCCAAAGCTTTAGTGCCCTGTATAAAGAGTAAAGAACAGTTATTTCATTCGTATACTTATTTAGTTAAAAATATGTGGCTCACCGGCAGCTTGTCACCAAAGTCTTTAAACCAGTTCGGATCTTCGGATATTTTTAAAGCTCGCTGTAAGATCCACAGAGATTGAAGTTGGGCAATGCAAGCCGGTGCATTGGTTTCCAAATGATAAATTAAAGCAGGCACTGAGAGAATCTCAATAAGGAATAATGCCAAAATATTACGACTGAAATCGCCATCAAGCAGTGGACGTGTGCACAAAGTCAGAATAGCTTTCAAAGAAACAGGTTTCAGCGCGAGTTCTTCGCGCATTGTGCCCTTAAGAAGCACCGTCTATAGAGAAAGATGGTGGCAAATATTTGTATATAGACTTATATGGAATCTTTTGGAGGGAAATACCCGCATAATTTGAAAAAAATTATGTTGCACCAGATCGCCTTGAATGTTGCAGCAAATTTTCTGCAGAGCCGGTTGAAGCTTGTCCAAAGCTTTATTATGCAAAATGCCCCAGGACTTGGGTGAAGTAAAAATGATCAATGTATGCAAGTACAGAGCCAAAGAAATGCTATCGGCGTGATTCTCTGAAACATAAGGGAATTATGATTAAGTAATTGTAGCTTTATGCATTCCCACCTGGCCTTAGCTCAACAATTAGTAGGCAACAATAGCGTAGCAGAGTCTTAACATGCGCAATCCAGCATAAACTGCGGTTAAAGTAATTAAATTAATTATTACTCAAATTACTAAAGAATTCTCTTGCACCCTTACCTGTTGTCCTTCTGTAAGCTCAGGCTGGCATAGGATAATTTGGGATTTTCAGTCTCCATTGATTTGTTTACATAGCGACACAAACGCTCAAAACGTTCCTTCTGCAACTCCGTATCATCGACTACCTTGAACTGTGTAAGAAAACGTTTGATTATCGGATAAACTTCCGTTGCTGGCTGCAACTCGAAATCCTTATCTTCAGCAGTGTTCACAGTAGAAACATCGAAATCATTTCTAACAGAGTATAAATTAATTAAAAAGCAATAAAACTACATTAGCCCCATTTAATACATGATTCTCTTTTCGTAACTTCTGCGCGCTAGCAATCCTTTGAACCTGGCCTGTATGCATACAGCAGCACACTCCCGCCTTTTCTCCTGTGCCCGTTCTTCACGCGCTACCTTTGTTTGCTCCAGAAAGGAATTCTTCTGCGACTCATCATGCCCAACAAACATGTTTACAACTCTTATTTATTTTTATATCTATATGCTCTGTATTATCAAAAGAACATTAAACTACTTTTGAGTCACTTTGCAGATGCAAAAATTTTTATAGTGATATTTTCCACATTTATATGGTGAAAATCGATTAAATTTTTTTTCTTGTATGCACAGCTTAAGAAATTATATCTTTCACATTTTCAATACTAGATTTAAGTAATTTTTATTGTTTTGATTTAATCCTTTCAAATGGAAAATGTTTTGTCAAAATTTTGATGCCAACAGAACTTTTGCGCAGCGACCCGGAATGTCAAAATCATATGTGTACGAATTTGACACTTGAGCTGGAAATAGGTGTGTTCGTTTATTGGTTGGGAGTAGGCA
This sequence comes from Dichetophora obliterata, assembly GCA_963920525.1. Taxonomy (NCBI): domain Eukaryota; kingdom Metazoa; phylum Arthropoda; class Insecta; order Diptera; family Sciomyzidae; genus Dichetophora; species Dichetophora obliterata. The sequence continues at coordinate 116,141,990 of OY986438.1, read as the reverse complement.
CGGTTGTTATTTTAGCACAATTTATCAAAATTGGTACATTAATTTTCACTTGGTACATTATTTTCTTATCTAGTATATTTTTTAAAAGATTTATAATTTTACCACCTTTCAACATAGATGTAGATTTCTTTTACATTTGTGCTCTAGCTGTGCTTGCAAAAGACTACTTGAAGAATAGAACTGCTCTGTAGGGACATTTAGCATTTTTTTCCTACAGTTCGAAAAGAATCATGAATTTAAAGAATTAAAAGTTTACTGTAATATAAATCCACAAAAAAGTTAAGGATCGCATTGACAATATAGCTTTCATTAAAAAACGTAATTTTACGGATTATTGAACACGGGATGGCCTTCAGCTATATTTCTAATCATTTTGCTTGGAAGTCAGTGGAGTAAAGTTTTCAAAATTAGACAGTTCAATGTCAAATTGTGAGTTGAAAATTTACATGCTTTTCTTGTCATATATATTAAAAATCATTAACGATTTAAACAAAGAATTCCAATCCGAAAATGTAAGGCTAACATTTTTCTGCTCACAGTTGGAAATTAATTTAAAATTATTGTTATGAATAACGATTCCATAAATCGAAACAACTGTTTACAAAACACTTTTTTAATTAATTATTTAAATATTGATGACGAAAGACATTTTTTAAAACTTGAAGATGATTTTATTGGCAATAAAGCTGAAAAATATCTTCAGTAAAAAATTTTTTCTAATTCCAAAAGATTAACATTAAATTTACATACTGAGCCAATTTGACTCATTTAAAATTTCATTGCTATATATGTGAGCTTTTCAGAGCACAAGTGGCGTAAGTCCATTTTTGGTAGTTTTGAGAAAATTGAACATTTAGAAAAATTCTTATAATAAATTCCAAGTATAAAGAACTCAGTTTTGCTTATAAGCTAGGTCAACAGCATAAATGGAGCTATCCATGTCGAAAAAATAAACTAAATAATACACAAAAATTATGCAGAATATTACATTTTAGTTAAAACATGTGGACTTGCGCCAATAAAATTTTTTTAAATTTCTCGTTTCCGCTGTAGAAATCTAATAGGAGATATTTTTCAAGAATTTTTGATGAGGAATGACAGCATTTTTACCTACAAGTTGGACAAAACCACCCCTTAGCGATAATCATCATTATTAAGGGAGATATAAAATGAATGGACTTACGCCATTTGTCCTCTGAAAATTTTTTAAAATTCCTCCTTTCCGCTGTAAAAATGTAATGGAAAATATTTGTAAGAATCTTTTGATGAGTAATGACAGCATTTTTACATAGAAGTTGGACAAAACTACCCATAAGCGATTATCTTCATTATTAAGGGAGATATAAAATGAATGGACTTACGCTACTTGTCCTCTGCTAATTTTTTAAATTCTTCCTTTCCGCTGTAAAAATGTAATGGAAAATATTTTTAAGAATTTTGTATGGGTAATGACAGCATTTTTACAAAGAAGTTGGACAAAACTACCCATTAGCGATTATTTTTATTATTAAGGGAGATAAAAAATGAATGGACTTACGCCACTTGTCCTCTGAAATTTTTTAAAATTCCTCCTTTCCGCTGTTAATATGTAATGGAAAATATTTTTAAGAATTTTTTTGATGAAGAATGACAACATTTTTACATAGAAGTTGGACAAAACTACCCATAAGCGATTATCTTTATTATTAAGGGCGATATAAAATGAATGGACTTACGCCACTTGTCCTCTGAAAATTATTTAAAATTCCTCATTTCCGCTGTAAAAATGTAATGGACAATATTTTTTTAAGAATTTTTTGGTAAGGATTGACTGAATTTAGTTTCAGAAGTGCGATTAAAGCATCCGTTTGTGATTTTTTGAGTAATTGAGGAGGCCAGAATGCATTTATTTTTATGAAAGTTTCACAGTTGAAATTAAACACAGTTTTTTCGATTTAGTAGGGATGTAATAATATGTAATATTTATTAATATATTAAAAAGTTTAATCGAAAATCTTTACAAATATAAGTTTTCATCGTTGACGTTATTAACAACAAAACCTATTTGTCTTGTTGATATTTACCATTTCATTTTTACAGCGTAAATGACAAATTATAAAAAAAATTTTCCGAGGACAAGTGGCGTAAGTCCATTCGTTTTATATCTCCCTTAATAATGGAGATAATTGCTAAGATAATTCCTTATCAAAAAATTCTTAAAAATATTTTCCATTACATTTTTATAGCGGTAAGGAGAAATTTTAAAAAATACTCAGAGGACAAGTGGTGTAAGTCCATTCATTTTATGTCTCCCTTAATAATAAAGATAATCGCTAAGGAGTTTTGTCCAACTACTAGGTAAAAATGCTGCAATTTTTCATCAAAAAATTCTCAAAAATATCTCCCATTACATTTTTACAGCAAAAATAACAAATTATAAAAAATTTTCAGAGGACAAGTGGCGTAAGTCCATTCATTTTATATCTCCCTTAATAATGAAGATAATCGCTAATGGGTAGTTTTGTCCAACTTCTAGATAAAAATGCTGACATTCTTCATCCCAAAATTCTTAAAATATCTCTCATTAAATTTTTAAAAGCGGAAAGGATAAATTTTAAAAAATTTTCAGAGGACAAGAGGCGTAAGTCCATTCATTTTATATCTCCCTTAATAATGAAGATAATTGCGGAAAGGTGGTGTTGTCCAACTTCAAAGTGAAAATACTGTCATTCCTCATAAAAACATTCTTGAAAAATATCTCCCATTAGATGCGTACAGCGGAAACGAGAAAAATTAAAAAAAAAGTCATTGAATCAGTGGCGCAAGTAAAAATTTTTTACTAAAACACAATATTCTGCATAACTTTTGACCTAGTTTATAAGCAAAACTGAGTTCTGCATACTTGGAATTTATCATAAGAATTTTTCTAAGTGTTCCATTTTCTCAAAACTACCAAAAATGGAAGCTCATATATAAAACTGAAATATTATTTTTTAATACATATGTTGGTTTTTAGTAACGTAATGAAATATAGGTAAATATAGGTTACTTCCCTCTGACATATTCTGGGATATTCGTATTCCCATTTTTACTGCTATGAGCCAAATTGACTCATAAAAAGATTTAACATTTTATTGCTTTAAAAACATGAAACTTATGGTTTACATTAGCTGCGTTCCTTTCGCCTTAATATAATCTCTATAACAAATTTTCTCAAAGGAACGGCAAGAAAAACGACTCGAGGGCACTACCGTTGCAGTCAAAATTAAATTCAAACAAGTAATCATGATACAATAACTATTAGGTATCATGAGAACGTGTGTCGTTCAAAACTGTTGTGAACTGTTATGGTGGCGATACCTTAGTGAACGATGTTTTTCTCTGCATGTGTTTTACTCTAAACGTCTGGAAAATTTTAAACTATTTAATTTACTTATTATTATTATGCAAATATATAAATAGTTTAAGTGCAATTGTTGGCTGCGCTGAATGTGGCCAATGTGTGTGACACACGCGGTTTGTTTTGTTTTCTTTTGTTTAACATTCGATGGTCGCAGCTCTTGAGAAAATAGGTAGCTGTCATGACTACCTAATAGTCATTGTATCAAACAAACAGATAATTCAAAACATGAAATGACAACTCATAAAAATATACAGGTGTGGCACCTGTGTTTCAAATTTTTTAAAGGCTATATCACAATTTTATATGGACAGCAAAAATAATCCTATTTGTTATAGGATTATTATTTTTGTTTTTGCTTTGCATGTAAAAAAAATAATCTGGATTATTTTGAAGCAATTGGAACGCAGCTATGAAGAAAGTTCTTCTCCGAATTCTAAAGAAAGCAGATGCTTGAGCATTCATGATCAATCTTATCGAGTACACTTCCGTTCCCATGTCGAAAATTCATGCTGTTGACGTACGGAAGAATTGTCGAGTTCAAGCATTATGCAAGAGAAATAGATGTAAGAGTTTTTGTGCTAAATGCTATAAAAATGTTTGCGGAAAATGTATTTATTATTTATTTATTTATTAGAACTTACATGATAATACAATTATTATATAATTAATTAAATTATTGAGCACTAGCTGCTTAGGCTTTCGGCTCGATGTTACAAATAAGAGAAGATGCTAAAATAATGAGGAGCAATATACTATAAGACTGCTTAATTAATAATGATACTAAATGAAGGTGATGAGCTTAGATAGTTTCAGGAAATCATAGATTTTGTCGATGTTTTCACTAGTTGTGTTTGCAAGAAAGTTTGTAGGCGTGTCGTTGAGGAAAATTCGGTGTCTGTTCCCATTGAAGTGTTGACAATCATTAAGAATGTGCGTTACCGACGTTGACGTGTTGTTACAAAAAAGGCAGCCAGGCGCAGCCCTACCGCACAGCAAGTGTTCATGAGAAATAGACGTATGTCCCAGTCTGAGTCGAATGAAGTGCTGAATTTTTTTGCAGCATGCTGACTTGGGTAGAATTGGTCCTAGCCGTTGAGGATTGAGTGATTTGTAAAAGTGATGGTAAGAGTTCCAATCATTTAGCGTGTTTTCTACAAGGCGCGAGTTAATAAGGCGGTTGATGTCTTTTTTCTCGGCAGTGGCATAACAGAAAGTTGGCATAGCCTTTACTTTTTTGTTCGTTGCCACAAATTCCGACATAGCTGGGGATCCACATTAGTTTAAGTTTTTTATTAAAGCGAATTAGATAATCTCGGATTTGGGCGGCCAACTGGCTTGTGTTGGATGAGCAGCGAATTGCACTTAGTGCAGAGTGGCTGTCTGAACAGATTATGAATTTGCCCTTACTTTTTGATGCAAAGATTACCGCTTGACGAATTGCAAGTATTTCTGCTGTAAAGATGGAACAATGCGTATCTATGAGACCCATGTTGATGATGCTGTTAGGTTCTTTTACAACGGCAAAGGAAGAGTAATCATCTGTTTTGGAACCGTCTGTGTAGACAAAATTAAAGCCAGACTGCAAGTGAATGTTTATTTCTTTTTCGAAGAGTTGACGAAACACTGAGGCGGGCGTTGTGTCTTTTGGAAATTGTTGCAAACTAGTGATGATAGAAGAGGATTCTAGCATCCAAGGCGGAAAGCTTGAAGTTTTCATTAGAGTTGGGTTAGCAAGGGGATCCAGTTCTTTCGCAAAGATAACACATTTAAGTATAGCACGCCGAACTATTTTTTGGAATAAGTTTTTTAGCTGCAGTGGATTTAGTATCTTTTTGGATGAATTTGTTGTTTCCATTATATAGTTTGGGTATGAGACGGTATGTTGAGAAATCGACTCGTTCCTTTATTGATGGAAGTCCGGACTCTGCTAGTAAATTTTTGATTGTTTGTTTTGGCACAGTGTCCGTAAACTGGTAGCCCATAATCAATTTTCGAAAGCAAAAGAGCTTTAGTGATAATTAACAGCGTGGTTTGGTGAACGAAACTATGATGCCAGATACTTAATAATATTTAATCTTGAATTTAAGCAATTTCTTATATATTTACAATGTTCTTTGAAGGAATATTTGTTATCAAAAATTACACCTAGGATTTTAAGGGAATTTACATTAGGAATAGAAATGTTGTTATAACTTAAATTTAGATTTAAACAATTTCTCTTGCGACAAATGTGAAATGTATTACATTTTTCATAAGCTATATTAGCACCAGAGCAAACTGACCATTCCGAGAGGTCCCGTAAAATATTGTTAAAAATATTGCTTATGGCATTTAAGTCGTTATTTTTAGAAAAACATAAAAGGTCATCTGCGTACATGCAAAATGAAATATTTTTGTATTTGGATACTATATGACTTATTTCGTCAAACGCTAAAATGAAAAGTATAACCGATAATGGTGACCCCTGCGGAATGCCATTTGCCAAGGGTTTAATAACAGAGGTACAATTATTAGCTTTTACTCTGAACTTGCGATTGGACAGAAAATTTTTAACAAAATTGAACATTTTCGGACCAATATTTCAGTTTTTTTAATATATTGAGCACAACGTGGCTACCAATACGGTCAAATGCCCTTTCAAAATCAATGGATAAGGCCGAAATATGATTTTTACTAGAAAGGGCGCCTGAGACGTAATGGTCAAAATGCAGTAAGGTGTCTATTGTACCTTGTCCTTGCTTAAATGCTGTTTGGTTTGGGCTAATTAAATTATTTTTATTAGCGAACCACATTATTCTCTTTGCAACAATTTTTTCAATAACTTTGCCCATACATGGCAGTAAAGACATTGGACGGTAACTACTAAATTCAGTTTTGCTTTTGTTGGCTTTTGGAATTGGGATTATAGTTGCCGTTTTCCAAGCCTGTGGATAAGTGCCACTGTTAAGGATGTTGTTGTACAGCATAATAAGCCGAGATTTTGTAACAAAAGGTAAATTTTTTAACATCGGATATGTGATTCTGTCAAAACCTGGTGTTTTCCCTTTAACTTGTGCTATGACATTCTCGAACTCTAATGCAGATATTTCAGATTCGATTATTTTGGCAGAAGGAGATAAGGGTTGTCGATTAGTGTATGGGCGGTTAGTCGTTGCGAGTTTTTCTGACACAAAGGCGGATTGAAAATTGTTGTCAGATGCGTACATTGACCACTGAGTGGCGAAGTGATTAGCAATGTCAAGCGGCACTAGGATTGGGCCAATGGGGGAGTTTAAAAATTTTATTGAAGAAACTTTGCCAGAACCGGCCAGGGTTTTTATGTTTGCCCAAACTTTTTTAGGGTTGGTTAGGGGGTTAATAGTTTTTGAAAAATTTTCAAAGCTAGTTCTTTTAGCCTTCTTTGCATTATGCCTAAATAAAGCATTCGCTTTTTTAAAAGTTATAAGGTTTTCAGAAGATTGTTGGCGCTTGTAATTAGCCCAAGCTGACTGTTTAGACGCGCGAAGTGTGGCGAGTTCTGGGCTCCACCAGGGAACAGCTTTTTTTAATGGTCTATTTTTGGTTTGTGGAATGGAGTGGTGCGCAGCTGATACTATTGTTTTATGAATTTTTGCAGTGTCCTTATTAATATTGCCTGAGGGCACAACGTCAACCAAACTACGATCACAAAATAGTTGGAACTTGTCCCAATTTGCTCTCCATGTAAGAAATTTTGGTTTTGGATTAAAATTTGGTGTTGTGTATATTTACAATATTTGTGTTATGATGGGAAAGTGATCACTACCGTGCAGGTTGTCTTATATAGCCCAATCGCACAGCGGGGCCAAACTAGCTGAACAAAGCGTTAAATCTATATGAGTAAAGGATTGATGGGTTGAGAAGTGAGTGGGAGACCCGTCATTTAGGACAATGAGATTTGAGTTAAGAATGACGTCTTCAATCGTTTTACCACGGGTATTTGTTGAAGGTGATCCCCAGATCCTATTCCAAGCATTGAAGTCGCCAAGAAGGATAATGGGTGTAGAGAAAAGACCTAAAATTTGAAATATGTCATAGGTAGAAAAAGATTGACAGGAAGGTATGTACATTGATATGATTGTTATTTTAGCCGCGAAGTCGACTTCTGCAGCAATGACAGAGATAGCTGAAATTATAGGAATAATTTAGTGTGTGACGTCTTTTCTGATAAGAAAGCCTATGCCTTGTTTATTTGTGGTATTTTGTGGTAGGTTGTGGAAATAACCACAGTATTGTTTTGGTACCATTGCAGTATTGCTTGAGGTAATATGGGTTTCCTGTAGTGATATAATTAGTGGTGAAAATTCTTTTAAAAGTAGTTGAAGTTCATGGTAGTTGTTAAAATAACCGTTCATGCTCCATTGAAGTATAGGTAACATTTATATGTATAAAAAGATATGTAAATGTATAGTTATAGGTTAAGGTATGGAGTGCATTTAGACTGAAATACGCATAATGTATCCCAGAGCGTGTGTCATTGATGGGAATTGACATACTATATTGTCAAATTGGCTCACTTTAGTAAAAATAGGTAAATAATCAACACCCGTAAATCTAGTGTTAAATATAAAATAGAATATTCGCAATTCATATTTAGAATTTTTAAAATAAGTTCAACACAGGGTCGATTTAGGAAGATAAATTTTTAATATAATAACACATGCACAAGTTCTTACAGAAAACCAAAAAATCTTTATTGCCTGCAATTAATCATTTTTATCATCTCATAGAATGCGACCCTGACGTTTTTGACGATTTTGACTCACTAGTAAATTTAGCAGCTTTCAAATAATAGTTTTCAAAATCATAATTGTAATTGCTGTATATTGGGAAAAAAGTGAAGAGTATGAAGAACGGATTGAGGGAAATTAGTTTTAATGAATTTAGTATAAGCATTTTTGACAGTTTTTTAATACAATATGTTTTCAAAAAGCTTGCACTAAATTTAAAGTCGACTTTTATTTTTTTTATGATAATGGGCCAGCAAAATAACTATTTTAATATATTTATTATTTTATTAATAGCAAATATAATAACTTAAGATTTTTGCTAAGTTTCACATATACACAAATAGTACACACCAGTGAATTATTATATACCAATATATAAAAAAAATGTTAAATTTCTTTCCTATCTGGTACATTTTTTTGGAGAATTTGGTACAAACAAAAATAAGCGAGTGGGAACCGTGGAAGTAGGGTAGTGTTCAGAGTAAAAGCTCTTAGAAAACGTTCTGATTATTGTATAATTATCCAATAGGTAGATTGGCTAGCATGGTTAAACTAGACAAGGAGGTGTTAGGGCGGAGAGCCGGTGGCCGAAAATGTCAAAACGAAGTTGACAGCTCATACAAAATCTGCAACCAATGAGAAAGCAAAAATATCGAATTGGTCGAGTTTAACAGTTATGGTCACTATGAAAGAGAGCGCATGCATCCCTAACACTACCATGCCTAGTTATACTATGGAATCCAGTAGCTCGTTTCTTTAACACTTCTCTATCTATTATTTTCCTACTGATAGAGAATAGTAGTAATAGTAGTATTACATTATTGAGTCTTTAATTAATCGATATTACAAAATATATATATAAACAGTACAATTTTTATTCGTATAACTGTCTACAATATGGGCAGAAGTTTAAAGTAAGAATTTTTAATTTTTACCGTAAAATTAAATTATCTTTTAGAAATTTAAGGCATGATTTTTATAAATGTTGAATTGGGCCAATTGTGGCGCCATGCGAAGCTGGACGCAATTCAGATCATACTGTGCAGATAAATCGTAAGCTCAAACGTACGTTCAAAGATTCACGCTGTGTTGACTTGGAATAGCTTTGCGTTACTACTGAAGACCGGGTATGTATATTGCGAGTAGATCTCAATGTAATCAATCATGAGGGCAACCTGACTGACTGCTGCTCAATTGCCACACTTTGTGCACTGGTGCACTTCAAACTTCCATTGAAAAGGAACCTATCACTATCCGGTGTGAGTCACCATCTGTACCTCTTTTTGAAAAATTTAAAAATTTGCAGCTATTAGGAATTTCAAACAAAACTTGAATTTTTCTGATAAGACATAATTTATGAGAAGAACATATTTTTTTTGTTGACATTCTCATGTTGAATTCAACGTCATTTAGTTGTCAAATACTTTTCATGAGCAACAAATCAAAATGCAAATCCAGAATTCTTTGTTTGAAAAAACGCAGCTTTTGTTTAAAAGAATAATATACAACAGATTACGCCAACAGACACAGAAAAAGTTGCACACATGGTGTAAGAAAGAAAGGTGTTAGGGCATTAATCTGTATCACGAAGCAGCCCACCAACGACAAGCAAGACACGAGAAGCAATACTTTTTTCTATACGAAATTCTATTGCTTCTCGTGTCTTGCTTGTCGTTGGTGTGCTGCTTCGTGATACAGATTAATGCCCTTAGTGAGTTTTTGACAACACCATGAATTTCTTTGCTTTTGCCAAAAAATTGTGTGGGAACTGGTTATAGTTGTCAAATTGTGTTATTTGTTTGAGTTGCTAGATGATGTGCTATAGTTTTTATAGTTTATTGTGAGAATTAAGTATAAATAAATATATAATGCAATTAATTGTGCCGTATTGTGCTGACAAAAAGTTATTGCAGTTGTCTTCGCCGATTCGCCAAGTTCGTCATTGAATGTTTTGGGCATTTTATCACAAACGCCAACATGAAGCTATGGCATGCAAATTGCCTTGCATTCACATCGTTTTTTTTTTGCATAACGCACAGCGTTACATATATATATATTTTTTCCATATCACTTTATTCTCACTTTAATCTCACTAAAAATCTTGTAAACTTGCCGAAAGACACGAATTTAACAAAATTTGTTTTCATTGCAATTCACCATTAGCTGTTTTTGACAAGAGCGGGGAAACATAATTTTATCATTTTGAGAGAGAAGCATAGTAGAACTAGACAAGGTAGTGTTAGGGCTGAATGTGTTCTCTTTCTTAGTGACCATAACTGTCAAACTCATCCATTTTGGTATTTTTGAGAATTTTTGCTTTCACATTGCATTCTCATTGGTTGCAGATTTTGAATTAAATATAAACTTATTTTTGACAGTTTGGGTCACCGGCTCTCCACCCTAGCACTACCTTGTCTAATTTTGCCATGAAGAGAAGTGTCAAACTCACTAACACCTCTTTTTCTTACACCATGGTTGCCATAGAAATAAAAGATAAGGAAATGGTGTTCTACTCACACACACTATACGTATACAAAAGGATTTTTCGTCAATTGAGGAAGCGAAATAGAGCGTTTATTGCATAGAAGTAAAATATAAGGAAGCGGTGTAGTTGAAGTGGAATGAAGTATTTTACAAACACAGTGAAGTTGACACAGACACAAAAACATTCAAACAGGGCCGCATTCAATTATGTAGTAAATAAAGGCGTAAATTATTTTTTATTTTTTAGATGTATGCTTACTATGCAATTTTTATATACCACCGTTATATAATAGTATGTTGCGTTACCAATTTTTTTACAGAGAAAAGTTACTTTAAATGATTTTTTAAGAATTCATTTCAAAAAACTATTTTTTATAAACTATTTAATTGATATTAAAATAACACAAAAACTAAACAATTAAATACATACCAAATTAAACTCTTTTAAAATAAATAGTTTTGTGTAGTTTTTTTCGAACTGTGGGCTTTTAATTAGTTTTTTTATATATAATAATACGTAGTTATAGCTTGTAACCTTAGGTTGCTAATCCACTTTAATTTCATGTCAAGTTTTCAAAGAAATTGTAAACAAATATATAACTATTAAAGCTTATCCCAATATGAAAAAAAAATTAAGGCCCTTGCCACCCTAAATAATGAATGCGCTCATGAAGCAGAACTTGTGTTTTGACAGATGTTCTTCCTCTCAAAAAGACTTTTTTTTTGCTCGGGAAGAGTTTATGTCAAATAACGACGCTCTATCTCTCTTCCTCAGCGACGAAAATTCCTTCTACACACGTATAGTGTGTGTGAGTATAACACCACTTCCTTATCTTTTATTTCTATGGTTTATTGACATAAGCCCTTGCGAGCAAAACAAATGGCGAAAAAAATTGTTTCCCGCCATTTGAGAGCTAGAGCTTCTGCCAAAACACAAGTTCTTCTTCATGAGCGCATTAATTTTTTAGGGTGGCAAATTAGAGGGCCTTAATTTTTTTTTGTATGATGATAAGCTTTATTATTTACACATTTTTTTACAGATTTCATTGGATACTTGACATGAAATTAAAATGGATTAGCGCGCTAAGCTTGGATTGGAAGCTATAATTAGATACTTTTATATAAAAAAACTAATAAAAAGCCGACAATTCGGAAAAATTAAACAAAACTATTTCTTTTAAAATAACTTAATTTGTTTAATTTGGTGTGGATTTTAGTTGTTTAGATTTTGTTTTATTTTAATATCAATCAAAAAGTTTATAAAAAAAGTTTTTTGAAATGAATTATTAAAAAAATCAATCAAAGTAGCTTTTTACAATTTACTAATGTTTTTCTCTGCAAAAATTCGGTATAATGGTGCAATATAAAAATTACTAAGTAAACATACATCTAAAAAACGAAAAATAGTTTACGGCTTTCTTTACTACATAACCGAATGCGCTTCTGTTTGAATGTTTTTGTGTTTGTGCCAACTTCACTGTGTTTGTAAAATACAACACCGCTTCCTTATATTTTACTTCTATGATGGTTGCACAGTTCTGCTCAAGACGTTATGTCTAGCGTGACGTATATAGGAAAATACATTTCCTCTGTTTCTCACACTTATTTTTTGTTCGTGCTAGAAGGAGATACAATTCAGTCCTGTGCGAGCTATTTTTCAGCTATAGTTCTGTTTGTGTTCTGTTTGGTCCATGGTGTAAAAAACAAGGTGAACGTTACGTCTAAATCTTTTGCTAAAATTGTCAAACTTGTGAATGAATGGAAGAGACAGAAAAGTTGATATTTTTGAGGCAACTCAAGTGTTAGATTTTTACAACAAAAATTCAAAATCGCGTTCACCTTTTTTTCTTACGCCAGCTATTATTTTTGAAGAAGCTGACAGCACAATTTACAGATACAGATGGTTTCACAAAGATTATGAAAATTAATGATTGAATATTTTGTGGAAACTTATTTCCAATAGCATATAATACTTTTGACGCATCAGTTTTCTTGTATCGGCGATGAATGCAAGCATATTTTTTGACATTTTGTTAAATTTGCACGTAAGAAAAAAAAGACACTGTTTCGATAGTATCGTAAGTATAGACGTAGAATTAATTTTTATACAGTAATAGAGAAAAACTAAAATTTTTTCATTTATATTTTTCAAAACTATTTTAAAGCTATTTCATCTTCTAAACAAAAATTATTTAAAAATAAATTTCTTTTGCATAGTTTTTTTGTTTCATATTTTAAATAGTGAATTTGTTGTTCTTATTTATTTTTATATTGGCTTTACTTAAGTGTAATTCAAAGATTCGTTTAATATATGGAAATAAATATTTCGGAAATTTACTGTAGTAAAGAGCATATATATATATATATGCATATTTTAAAAGTATTTAAAAATTTAAAATTTAGTTAACAAAATATATTTTTAAGATGGAAAAAATATAAAATATATATATAAGTAATTCGAGTTTATTTTGGTATTTTAAAAATAGAATTTTCACAGAACAACGCTTGCTTAATAACATTTTTTGTTTGCATGCACAAACCTGCGTAGTAGTAATACATACTGGCTCTGTAGCTACACGCACCTGTATTGTCTATTGTCTTTATCTTGCTGAAAATAAACAAAAACAAACGACAAAGCGAAAGAAACTGATGTGTATGATATGATATGTACATATTGCTAACATATAAATAACAAAAACAACGACAGAAGCAGCACAATAACAATCGAAAACAATTGCAAACGAAACCAACAACCACAACAACCAAGCCAACAACCAACAAGCACCTACTGAAGCAGCTTGTATGTAACTTTTCTCATACGAATACATGGATTTCTACTTCTTAGATTTTGCTATTTTGTGACTTCATTAAAGAAGTGACAAAACCCTAAGTTAGATATTCGTTTCATTCGTACTCTAATTGATATTTTGGCATATGTTTTTTCTTTGTACGATTAATATTAAAGGCTGTAGGTATGCCCCAAAATATCAAATAAAATCCTTGAATGTCCTTGAAAAAATTTGTGAAAATGACCCCCATACAAACTGACATACAAAGTTTTTTCCAGATGGTTGGCGCTGTATGCCATTCATTTAAACAATATATCAATTTTTAGCTTACCTCCCAGCTCTGTTTGGTCCATCGTAAATTTTATTAAAAAATAAATTTCATGGTTTCCAGTAGCAATTTTCGTTGTCAAAATATATTTTGAAACTTCAAAGCAGCCGCACATAGCGACACAAATAAATTGGCTTCTGAACAATTAAAGTGAGTAGTGAAATGAAAATGTTTTAAGAGTTAAGTTTTATTTGCTTTGTTCAGAGCCAAAGTATAATTAATTCTGTTTTATAACTTAAAACACAGCTCAATTTATTAAATTTGTAAGGCTTTTGCTAGGTTTTCTTTTAATCCCACTCACAAAATCTGGGTACCCAATTGGTTTATTCCAAGGCTGTTAATCGCTCACTTTTTCAAAAACGTGAGCGGCTCATATTTTGAGCGCGCTCACATTTTGAGCGGCTCACTTTTTGAGCGCGCTCACTTTTATACAAGAATTGAGCGCGCTCAAATTCATTTTGGCACTAATTATGACATGACGATTTTTCAATTTCATGTCAAAAATAACGATTTTCAGCAAAACTAACGTTGCAGCATGCGCGACAAAAATTTTGAGATGCAGTTATTATGTAAAAATAATAAATAAAAAGATAAAAGTTTTGTAAAAAACAAAGACTGAAAACTTTTGTTTTCATTACCTCTATTAAAGTATTATATATTATTTGGTTTAAAAAGAATTTCATCAAAAGTGAGCTCTGCTCAGAAAGTGAGCGCCGCTCATTTATTTTGTAAAGTTGAGCGAGCTCACATTTTGAGCGCGCATGGCTTATACCATGGTAGAACAATGAGGTAGGGTAAGTAGCTTTGACAAGACCTATCGTTAATGTCAAAATCATAAAATATAGCGCTGCAATATAACAAATTAAAATCCTATGAAAAATCCATACTTTGTCTTAGCGTTTCTGATGAAATCCTTTACTTCAAAACCGGGAAGTACAGGTTTTATGTTTTAGGCAAGCTTGAATCGGACTTATTCTGCGAAATATTTTTGTATGTTATAATCCAACTTGAGCCTTCCACTTCAAATTTATTCTTGGTTATATAAGCCTGTATTTGTGGTTTTCATAGAGAATTTTGTGTGAAGTCACATATATTTTAATAACTTGTAAAATTATAAAAATGGCTAAAAGAAGTTGTGCAATTTGTCGGACAACGTGAAATTAAGACATTTATTCTTATTTACCCTTTATAAAATTCCTTTTCGAAGTGTTTATCCCAGAAATAACATGAATAAAGAAAACTGGAATCTCTAAAACCGACTTTCACATTAACGATAGGTGTTGTCAAAGCTACTTACCCTACCTTATTATTCGCCATGGCTTATACGATTAATTTCAAAAATTCCACATGCTCAAAAAGATTAAACTCGCAGGGACTATTTTGTAAAAGGAAAAATTAGTTCAACACTCTTAAAAACATGCACTGAATTTTTTAACTTTCGCGAATTTTATCTCCTAAGCCAAACGAGAGCGAAATTTTATTCGCAATTCGCCTAATTATATTCCAATATTTAAGTTAAGGAGGCCCAAACACATTTAAAAAAATAAAAATATTCGGGTCTTAAGTAAAAATATGCCATTGTTTTAGTTAATTTTAAATACCAAATAATTTACATAGGACAGAATTAAATTCAGATACAGAATGTTTGGTGGCAATTTTCCTATTGTAAACAATTATTATTTTTGAACAATGACTGCTACAGATGGGCGAGTGCAGGCGATAGTCACGCGATCGTTGTAAGTTATTTAGTCACAACGGAGCGTTGGTCGGAAGATCATCGCACTTTAATTATCGAAGCATTTGTAACAAGCTTCATTCATTGAGGTGCAACGTTAGTTTTGTAAACGCTACAATATTCCACGAATAATCATTGATTCGATATTAGTTGGCAAGATTGAAGGCTTCAGGATCAGGTCAACCTGCTCATCACCAAGGCCCATTTTGTAGGGGTCACCAGATCGACATTGCACAAAATAATGAAAAAAATTCCTGTTTCATCCCTACAAAATACAGAAAACCAAGAAGTTAATCGAAAGTGACTATCAGGAAAGATAAAATTATGCTGATAAGATTTTAGCTACTTTCAGGATATGTCTTGGCATGGTGACATACCCTGGCCAGCAAGATCACCGGACCTGACTTCATATGGCTTCTTTTTATGGGCTACCTTCTTGGGCTACCTCAAGAGTATCGTCTACCGAAACCAACCTACCACCACAGTGCAACTGAAAGAAAATATTCGGACGAATATTGCGGGAATTTCAAGCAATCTTTGCCGCCGTGTTTTTTTTTTAAATATGTATGAAAGATGGAAAGAGTGTTTGCGTCAAGCAGGGCAGCACTTATTATGTTATTTAAAAAAAAATTCGCATTGATGTACATTTAATGTAACCGGTTGTGTTCTTGCAGGGCAGTAATATTCATTAAGGCTATTCACAGTTTAAGAGTACATTTAACAAACCGTATTTATAGCATTTGTTATTGTTCAAACTGTGAGCACCTCGCCATGTGACTGTCGTATTAAAAAAGTGATGACAAAGCAACCCTGTGATGTATGAGATTATGCTGCTGTAAACAAAGCATACATAAAAATACGAAGTACAAAAAACACAACCAAGTGCTACTTTAACTAGCTTGTTTGCGTATTTGCGTTTGCATGCATAACAAGAACAAAGTAAAATATGCTTACGTAAATTGGCGTACAAATAGCAGACCAGTGTGTTGAAACTTTGAATAGCCCTATATATATTTTACTATGAATTTTTTCAATGTGAAAATTGCCACCGGACACCCTGTACTTGAACGCTATTTCTGCTTCAATAGTGCTAGGACACCCTTAAACAGTTTCCAGTCCTACCAATCACCAAACGTCACCTAGCGTGACATCTTCCTGTACTAACTTGGCAGCACTGTAGAAAGCACACACACAAAAACAGGAGAAATTTCTACAAGACGAGAACAAAAATTTATATCCAGTCAGCGAGAAAATAGAAAAAAAATAATATTTAACTGTTTAAATATAACCTTTGAAGTAGAAAAAGGCAAATTTATTTTGCGTTAAAGGTACACAAAAGTGAAATTTGAAAAAGATAGCCAAGAAAAATGAGCTAAGTGCGAATGAAAACTTTCGATTTGTGCAACGTTTGTGAAAAAATCGAAGCAAAAGCAGAGGAAAAAGTTTTGCGAGACTCTCGAGACAAACGTACGCACGGACGGACGAACGGCCCCAACAGTGACTCGAGTTTGTCATCGTTGCTGCAGGGTGGAGTGGCTTGTAATTAAAAATAACGAAATTGCTGCATAAAAAATATATACATCTTTATTTTATGTATGAACGTAAAAGTTTTGAGGAAATCGAAATTAAATTGGAGCAGAAAGTTGGCGACAAATTCGTTTCAAGGTTGTGCAGAGCTGGTTGTTTTCGTATGCACTGTGAGCAGAAGGAATTGCATTTGAAATTGGAATAAAACAACAACATCACCCAACTAGAGCAACAACAATAAATAAGAAAATAGAATAATTTGGGGACACGAACAAATACAAGAGAAACTGCAACAAAACAAAAGAAGAGAAAATAACATGAAATAATTAGAGTAGGCAGCAGCAAAGCGCTACCACTTTTAGAACAGAAACAAGACAAACAACGAGCAGCAATACAAAGACTAGCAAAAAAGAGAAATCCAATTAAAGCTCCGACGAAAGGTTGAGGCTAAAACCGATTTGCTGCTTCTAAAGTCTGCGCTGCAGCAGCAGCATCTCAACGGACGCGTCGCTGACTAGTTAGTCACTCCACTAACATCTCTTGAAGTCTCACTGTTTTGTCGTGCAACTCAATTCCCTTTCTTGCCTCTTTCTGGTATCCACTCTTTTTCATCATTGTGAGGGTCGGTTGATCCCGCTCATTCGCTCCACTAAACGGGATTCGAAAAATAAACAGTTTAACTTATATTCATTTCATTGTGTTGTGTTGCGTTGTGTGCAGTGTGTGGAGGGGAAAAAGGCGCCCAAACGTTGCAGAATAATTGCTGCTGTGTATTGGTGTCTGTCTTTACCATCCTCCATTTTAGACACTTGCTGCACGCTGCTCCGTGCATTGTTTTTTTATACAAGATTCAACTTTAATAAAAAGACTTTTTGATTAATTTTTAAAAATTAATGCTGCTAAACAATGAGCTTGTTTTGCAAAATAATAAATTGTGTGCGTCCAGTTTGTTCTTGTTTAAAGTTAAGTTTAATTGTGACAACCTAAAAATTGATCTGCTGACAAAAATTGTTTGATACAACAACAATTTACATAAAAATTTGATAATTGAAAATATTTGGCCACTTTAACTGGCAGGATCTGCTGTTGTTACTTGACTTCCTGGTGAAAAAAACAAAAAATACTTGGATTATTGAAGTAATGTAAGTATGTATGCATTTTGCTAATGAAACCTCCATAGTCACTGCAATGCTGCCACCTTTTTGTTTAAAAAAGTTTTTGTCTAAAATTGAGTTTGTGTAAATTTCATGTTTATTTTGTTGGGCTATAAATTGTTTCAGCGCATTGGAAATGAGCTCATGAAAATTTGCAAAATATTTCCCTAGTTTTAATTTATCTTTGGCTCTTCCTGGTTGAAGGGTGGCAGCTCTGTTAGATGATGTATCATTCGCGCCAAATTATTTAAGGGTTGAAAATCGACTGAGACCTATTGAGATTTATACCAAATGGCTCTGTTGAAAAAAAAAAAAACGCTCAGAAGTCACAGCTGATAGAAAACTGCATTTGCATTTTAATCAATTTTTATTTACTTAATATATGCTTTATTTAAAAAATTAATACAAACATGAAATATTTATAAGCTGTTAAAATAACACTTTTATATCTACCTCAATTTTTTTATCTTGACTTTAAATTGATAAGATTATACCATGCATAAATAATTATTGGAAAGAGTTTCTAATATTCAGTTAAACATTGAGAAAATATCAGCTACAGCCATGGTCAAACAAATAGCACACATTTTTATTAACCCAACAGTTTATTTCTCATTTTGCTTAAAAAAAGTTTGTTTCTCTAATGTAAAAAATTCATTCTGAATATACAGTTTCTTCAAAACTTTATCTTTTATTGGAATAATTGCACTTTGCAGCCCACGCCCCTTTTTTCAAAATGTGTATTTAGAGCCCAACTTAATCCAAATATGCAAAAAAAAGTCGGTCTCAAGTGGTTTAGGAGACAAAAATCGTGAAAGTTTGAAAAAGTGGCTTTTTCCGTATACAAAAATCTTTACTTTTCAGGCATAAGTGAGGTTCTAAGAATGCATAAGACAAGTAAAACTGTGTCTTTAGAGCCCATTAATACAAATGTGCGAAAAAAGTTGCTCTCAAGTGGTTTAAGAGATAAAAATGGTGAAATTTTTAAAAAGCTACTTTTTTCCATATACAAAAACTTTTTACTTTTTATGCATTATTGAAGTTCTAAAAATGTATAAGACAGATAAAATTCGTGTAAGTACGAAAAAAATTACCATTGGAAGATTATGAAAACATTTAGGCTCCGAATGAGAAAAACTTAAATGTTGACCAAGATGTTTTCATTGGTGCCGATGGCGATGTTTGTGATTTTTAATTAAATTGATAAAATGAATACAATTTTGCAAATATTTACTAAGTAACTAAGGTATAACTAAAGCATATAAGGTATATATGATGGAGGAGTATTTACGAAGTAAGTTAAATAGTTACATGAACGATTAAGTTTTGAGAAATTTTTAAGACATGTACAGAGTAAGTTATAAAAGCCATAAAATATTATTATTGGAACTGTTAAATGAACGGTGGATAAGGAAAGCGCTGCAGGCGAAAAATAACAATTTTTTAAATATTCACATAGTAAATTCTACAGTAACATAAACGATGGTTAAAAAAAGCGCCGCAGCCGAAAAATTTGTATTAATTGTTATTGCCGCGATTTTTAATAAAATTTTTTTAAATATTTACATAGTAAATTCTATAGTAACATAAACGATGGTTAAAAAAAGCGCCGCAGACGAAAAATTTGTATTAATTGTTATCGCCGCGATTTTTAATAACAATTTTTCTTGTCTTTTAAATTCTCTTAAAATGTACTACAATAAAGAACTGCGTTCTAAGAGGGTTAAAGTTCTTGTATTTTTCGCGGTAATTTTAAGCAGTGGTTTTCGTGTTAAATTTAAGTATTATAATGTTACAGGTTAGATAAGCTGCCACACAAACTTTGCACTGAATTATAGAAGGAATTTTATCTCCTAAACCATTCGAGACCGACATTTTATTTTGGCATTTTTGGACTTAGGAGACCCATATACTTTTAATAAAAATAAAGAAAAAACTATTTACGCGTGGGCTGTAAACTGCACTTAGGGGTCGTCCATAAACTACGTTACTGATTTTCCGGTTTTTTTACCCCCCTCCCCCTGCGTTACTTTTCGTAGTGCTTTTCAAAACCCCTCCCCCCATAAAGTATCGTGACATATGAAATTAATTCATTCGAATGATTACACAGGGGAAAAAAAGAAATTTTTTCTGCGGCATAAGTTTTTGGAGCCAATTAAGATACATGGTATAAAAAGTGAACCATTTTCAAATCAACACACACTGACCACTGGTGTTGAACATATACAATTTTCTCTAAAAAAAGTTTGGTACTTTGGTATTATTCTTTAAGTTTTGTTGAATGTGCTATCGGAATTGAAGCTAATATGTTGCCATGATGCAGTAACACACATTTTAAACTTATTTTTGAGCTATCTATGAAGACCCATTGCATTTAAAAGTCTAGGAATATTCTAACAGTATACGATTTTCTCCTCCTTTGCAAAGTAACGAAGAATATCTCGTTCTATAGTCCGGTAAGTTTTAACTGATACGCCAGGCTGAAGACAACGTTTTTCTTTAAGTCTTGATGCTAGAAGCTCCGCTGATTTTTTGGATAGCTTTAGATCTGGAATTTTCCACTGTGTATTTATTTAGCAGTTTTTTATCAAA
This sequence comes from Dichetophora obliterata, assembly GCA_963920525.1. Classification (NCBI taxonomy): domain Eukaryota; kingdom Metazoa; phylum Arthropoda; class Insecta; order Diptera; family Sciomyzidae; genus Dichetophora; species Dichetophora obliterata. Next base: position 116,121,251 of record OY986438.1, on the reverse strand, counting down.
ATGAAATAACATCATTAAATTTGAATTAAGGCAAAACACGCCAATAGATTTTAATGAAATATGGCTTTTTTTCTTTGTAACATATGTGTGTTTATAACTTAATATAAAAAAGAGCTATTTTCGCATATTTGAATTTTTATGAATTATGAAATAATAAAAAAGTTAAAATTTTGCATACAAAAATGTTTTTTTCAGAAGAACTTTCTGAATATTTCCGAAACTATTCAGATAATCAAAAAACATTGTGCATGTAACTTAGAGGCAATTTAACTGCGGATTTTCGAATTTTTTATTTAACCAAATCAGACTTACTGTTCTGGAGTTATGTTTAAATCTAAGATGAAACCTCCTTAATTTTTAAAATAGCGGTTTATCGCGAGAACCGGAGTCAATTCGAATAATCTTAATAATAGACTAAGATCTTTATCAATGTATATACTAAAATTGACTACCAAATCCCATGCCGCAGAATCAGTGTTGTCCTGTGTTATATTTTTTGACTAGCTCTGACAATTTTCACTAGTATTAGTGACTAGTATGACTAGATACATTAAAGGAACAATTGGAAAAAAATCAATAATTAATATCATCTGTAAAAGCTATTCCATCTGCGATCCAAGATTCGATGCTCTCAATCACTGGGAAGAAGAAGCAATAGAATAGAAGAAGCTGGTAGCTTTGTTGAGGATTCTTCAAAATAGAATTTTTCATCGGATTCTATGTCGACCCATTCAGGTGAATCCTCATTTCTAACGCAAAGAAATTCACCTGGTCTTTGACAGAGTACCCTTAAAGGCTGCACCCGAGCTACACCAAGTTCTTTGTTTTTGTGTAAATGCTTTCTGAAAATTGATTTATTTAAATAGTATGTTTTATTCCGATTTATTGTAAACGATATAATACAAACTTATGACAATTCATAGAAGTTTTAAAAACAAAATACAAGCCGCAGGTAGGACACGACCTTGAACCGATTTCTTTTTTTTTATTTTATTTTTTTTATTTTATTTTTTTTTATTTTTTTTATTTCAACAGTAATATATGTTAACAATATAATTAAATTAGTGCTCCATTGCCACTTAAAGGCTCTAGAGGAGCTTGCCTCATTGGCATAACTATGATTTCTATAAATAATCAGCTAGTTTTTCTTAAAACATACAATATTCATATACAATTCATTCATTATTTTATCAATACTTATTCATTTAAATAACGCTTAGCAAGTATTTTTTGACTAGTTGTTTGAATACGCCTAACGATGATGCATTCTTACATTCCGCCGGTAGGTTATTAAACGCCATTGGCCCCGCATGAAGGTACCTTTGCTTCGTGGTTTCTAACCTGCATCTCGCCGCTAAGTTGTTGATACCTCTAGTGTTGAAGCCATGCATTGGATAGACAAACTGCGTTGTGTTGTAGTTGATGTTGTGGACATTTTTGAAGACGTGAACCAATAGCTGGTATTTGTATAGGCCATTTATTGGCAGCAGCGATCTGAAATTCGACGTATACAATCGGTGACTGGGGTAACTTTTCGGCAATTGGAACGTTTGCTTGACCGCTTTATTTTGTAGTCCTTGGAGCTTTTTAAGCTCCACGGTATTTTTATGTGCCCAGCACATTGGCATATATGTAAGATGTGAGTGGAACAGTGATACATAAATTAAATACTTTGTATCAGTAGTCAGCTTATTTTTGAATTTATAGAGCAGTCCGAGACCATACGAGAGCTTGTTTTGAAGGTTTGCTATATGCTGATTCCAAGTGAGATTGTCCAGGAATTTGAGTCCCAGGAATTTGACTTCTTTCTCCTCGACGTTTTCCGTACCATTTACCGTGAATATAAAGCTGGCTTCCGATCTTCGACGAGGTGAGAAAATAGTGAATTTAGTTTTGTTGGAGTTCATGGAAATTTTGTTGAATCGGAAGAATTCCTGCAGCATCGAGATGTCATATTCTATCTGTGCTCGTAGAACTCTACTACATCTAGTTGGGTAAAACAAAGCGATGTCATCTGCGAACAAAAACAGTTTGCCATTTAGCGTGATATTTTTGATGTCATTGATGAACATCAGGAATAGGATCGGTCCCAGCACACTACCTTGGGGAACACCACAAAACGCTTTCTCTACTTCGCTGCGAACTTCCCCGTTGAATACCGTTTGGTATCTCTCCTCCAAATAACTGCCCATCAAATCCAGTGTTCTGCCCCTGAATCCAGCATAGCGCAGTTTTTGTAATAGTATTTCATGGTTGACACATTTAAACGCCTTCTGTCAATCTATAAATAATCCTCCGACTTCTACGCATCCGCCGTCTAACGCCGAGAAAATGTCGTCCATGGCTTGAATTAGAGCTGCCTGAGTACCAGACCCATTTCGAAATCCATATTGCTGTTTATACAAGAAGTTTATATCTTCAAGGTGATTACAAATTTGGTTTTTTATGATTTTCTCCACTACATTATTTAGAATTGGCAAAATTGCAATGGGTCTGTAGTTTTGCGTTTTTGATTTGTCTCCACCTTTGTACAATGGCAGAACCTTTTGCAATTTAAGTTTTTTAGGGTATTTCCCTGTTAATAACATGATAGAAAAAATTTTGCCAGACAATTTGCCAAAGACGATGATGAGTTTTTTACGACTTTTACTGGTATGCCATCAATACCCGAAGCTTTACTTTCATTAAGATTGTGGATTATATCTTCTATCTCCTGCACAGTGTGTTCTCTCAAATCAAAGGGGCGGCTCGACTCACGTAAGGTCAAAAAAGCATTGATATTGTCATCTTCCTCGGATTCAATATTTTTCTGAGAAGGACAATACATGTCATACGGTATCTCCTTTGATCAAGAACATTCAGGCCTTAACGTCAAAGCCTGTCGCAAAAGCAAAGACCCAAATTTTTCAGACGTGTGCTGAGATGGTGAAGGAATACCAAAATTTTCCTGTGTCACGGGAAAAGGCGGTGGAAGAAATCTTTGAAACAAAAGTTAACCATCAATTTAGACGATCAAACATAAACATGTAAGGTTAAATATTTTTAAATGATTGTGTTATTAATTAGGGGTTTTTCGTCGATTTTTTAATTTTTGGTAACATTACAATATCTAAACACCTCCCCCCTACCGTTACTTATCGTAGTGCATTTCAAAACCCCTCCTCCCCTCAGTTCAAATGATCAACTCTTTATCAAAATCGAAAATTATGGACATAAGTTGTATAATTCAATGCTTTTTTATAGAGCAATTTGATTTCTCACATAGACCAGTGTTGGGCAAGAATAATTAAAAAAAAAAAAAAAAATTACAAATAAATTTTGATTGTTCAAAAGTTTGGATAAATGTATTTGATGGAATTTTTATTTTCGAATAATGAATAAATATTCTTTATTCGTTCGTTTTTTAAATTCGTTTTTTAAATTAGACCTTTTTACTGTGACCTTCGACCTGCACTGCGCTATGAATTTGCTTTCGTTCTCAGATGGGCGTAGAAAAAGGTTAAAAAACGAATCTATTTCTATTTTCAGTTTGCCGCTCAGTGCTAACCAAACACAAAAATACGTTGTACTGAGAAAATCTACAGTTTTTGAGATATCGCAATAATTTTGATGTCATAATAATGGAAAATTTTTTAATAGAAAAGCTTATATTACAATAGAAAAGCTTTCGTATACTGTTATTTTTCTTAACCAATAACTTTTCATACAAAAATACGTTGTACTGAGAAAAGCTCCAGTTATCAAGATGTCGCGATATGCCGTGGAAGGACATGTCGTCATAATTTTGATATCAAAATAACGGCAATTTTTCAAAATGTACTGACTGTAAGAAATTTCACAATCCCAATATATATTCGCACATGTTACATCAAAAAATGCTTATTGTAGGATATCCGTAAGAGATAGTGAGAAATGTACATTGGTACATCTCAGCAATGTCTAAAATTTCCTCTTACACCGTGTTCTTCCATCTCTTATAGCTTAGCTTTTATTTAAGAAATTCGTTTTTGAACGCTAATATTTCAGGTAAAAGGTCACAAAAAGTATACAGTTCACGACTTCTCCCTACTCTTATTCATTCGAAAAAAATTGTCCAAATCGGTTGAGAAACACGGGAGCAAATGATGCCGAACTGTTTTTCCTACGCCTTTTTACATATAGATTTTTATTCAAACACAAATTCAAATAATGAATAACGAATAAAAGTTTTGAATAATTTATTTGAATTTCAAATGAAGAATAAAATAAAAAATACTTGATACTGAGTTCTGATTGAAAAATAAAAAATAAATATTACGTGTTATTCGTTATTTGAATAATTTTTTATTGAATAATGCCCTACACCTACATAGACGTCCTAATTGCATAAAAAACAACTCATCATACGATAAAAAATATTGTTATTCGGACAAGTAAAAAATATGACAAAAATAATCGAAATAGAAATAGAAAATTTTGAACAAAGTTATCGATTTGATGGTTTTAACAGTTGATAACAAAAAATAGCAAGCTCTTTAAAAGAAATCAACAAACGAGGTCGAAAAGTACAGCTCTTTGCAACTAATTAGGGACACTATATAAACATAGAAACTTTGGGAAAATTCATTATTTTGCTTACGAAAAACACTGAGATTTGGTCTAATTTAAATTAAATAGGTTGCTATTATCTTTATGTAAAGGCCTGGTTTTTAATTATTCAACAGTATTTTTGAAAATCTGGAAGAAAAAAATTATAAATACATAATCAAATAAGTCGAGCATATAATTATGGGCACTTGAGTTTCTAATATTTTTTATAGTATATTATTATTATTTTGTCATTATTTTGTAGCAAAACCATTGTCAATAACTGCTTGACATCTGCGAGGCATAGACTCCACTTAATTTTCACAAACACTGTTAGGAAGCGGCTACCCAAACTTTTTTGTTTCATCGTACTGCTTATCAAAGTTGCCTATCTTTAGCAAGCTCAGTTATTTTTTTACAACCTGCCATAAGTTCACAATTGGATTGAGATCAGGACTGCAAGATAGCCAGTCCATAACAGTAATTTGATTATCTGAAACCTTTGCTTGACCAGCCGAGCGTTGTGCTTCGGGTCGTCGTCCTGCTGAAATATGCAAGTTACGGGCATATTTTCATTCGAATAAGGCAGCATCACATTGTCCAGAATATCAATATATTGGAACAAGTTCATAAGACCCTCAATTTTTTGCAGTGGGCCGACACCACGCCATGACATAGCACCCCAAAGCATAAAACTTTCTCCTCCATGCTTTGGTGTACTTGCTTGTACTTTGGGTCGAACTCTGGATGTGTTCGGAAATGCATCATGATGCGCAAACTGCTTTTGCAGTACAAGTAAAATGTTCGAAAAAGGCCAATTATGCAGCACTGCAAACGTAAAGCATTCTAAAATGTAATTTTCCCATCAAGCGTCTCTCGTCATTCATCGTGATGCATTTCCGATCAGACCCTCTTTTGACCTTGGGCGGTGGACCAATTTTTTTTCATCGTGTGACACTATTTTAGTTTCATCTGACAACAATACTCTTACAGCCCTATTCTGGCAAATTAACAAATTGTTAACCAGTATTTTGAATATTTCTATGTGTTTGTTGTTTTCAATACAAAATTTAAAGCTAAAAAAAAATTTGTTAATAAAATTGTCAATAACTGAAAAGCAGTTGACAATTTTATAAAAATTTTTTATTTTTGAACTTCAAATTTTGTTTTTAAATAAAAAAATTACAACAAACACATAGAAATATTAAAAATACTGGTTAACAATTTGTTAATTTGCCAGAATAGGACTGTTAAACTCTTGTTTCCCAATGACAATACTTTTTAGCGAACTCAACCCTCTTCTTACGGTTCCGTTCAGAGAATAGAGGTTCTTCCGTGAAATCCTTCTAAAAAGTCCGGCTTTACGCAAACGTTTCTTAATAGTGTCTACAGATGGTGCTGCTTAATTTTCGCCATAGATAGTCACTCGTACTTCGTTTGCAGATTTATGCAGATTGTTTTTAGATTCCCGGACAATGAGAGTGTCTTCTCGAGCAGTAGTAATGCAGCTTCTTTGTTTGCGATGCACTTTTTCTGCAGTCGAATTTTTTTCTAAATACTGAAGAGCATTACCTACCATGGTTTTAGAATCTTTTAGGGCAGCTGCGATATGTCGACATGATCTTGCATTTTGCTGCGTCTGAATAATGATTTTTCGGGTGCTGACGTTTCAAGATTTAATTTTATCCATTGTAAACTACCAAAAAGAACTCTAATAATAACTTTTAACTGTAAATGTATATAAAATCACCTTTTTTATTTTATAAGATTATTAAAAATTGTATTTTGTTACTGTCCCTAATTTGTTGCACGAGCTACTTTTAACAAAATTTCAAATGGCTTCACTGCTAAAGAACAACGGTAAAAACGTAGTGCCTATGTAGTGTTTTCGAAAGTACCAGAGTTCATTTTCTAAAAAGTATTACTACTACGAATGTTGTTGCGTTTTAAAAATTGTATGCATTGCTGAAGAGCGTGAAGATAAATTCGTCAATCCGACGCTAACTTAGCGAAGACTCAAACCATTACTTTTGCTCCGCATTAAACATTAAACATAAAAACATTAAAACAGATTTTGAGAATTTTTGCATTGAAACTTAGTACCTTCAACCTAACATTCATTATTTTTAAAAAAATGTTTATGAAAAAAGTCTTAATTGTGCACTTATAGGCTATATATCGTTGGAAAGGTGCTTTAATTACCTGTAAAATGATATGCATAACAAAAACATTGTCCAGACAGATTTTGAGAAATTTTGCATGGAATCTTGGTACTTTGGACCTAACATTCACTACTTTTAAAAATTGTTCATGAGTTGATGCCATGACTTAAATTCATATCAAGAGTTAAATTCTTTCTTTGCAATAATATTATTTTAAAATTCTTGGCAAAAGCTAAATTCGAATCAAAAGTTACACTCGCACTTTGCAAATATAATTAATATAATTTCCTCCCAAAAGTTAAATTCGTACTTTGCAATAAGAACGAGTTTAATTTCCTCCTAAAAGTTAAATTCGTACTTTGCAAAAAGAACGAATTTAATTTCCTCCCAAAAGTTAAATTCGTACTTTGCGAAAAGTACGAATTTAACTTTTTGCGGAGCAAAAGTAATGGTTTGAGTCTTCGCTAAGTTAGCGTCGGATTGACGAATTTATCTTCACGCACTTGCATTGCTGTACATGTCAAAAACCACTGTCTCTAATTAGATGCACGTAGCTGTATATCGTCCAAAAGGCGCAGGTGTATAAGATTATGTCCTCGTCACGGTTGCCACCTCAAATTCCCATAAAAATACCTTTTTCCCACGAGAACAAAAAAAAATTACCACAACAATTCCCATACCAATATACTAAAAAAAATCCCACGGCTATTAATAAAATACCACAAAAACTACCACAAGTATTTAAAATTATCACAAAAATACCACGCATTAAAAAATACCACAGAAAATACCATACGAATTAAAAAATACCACAAAAAATACCACAAGTATTTAAAATTACCACAAAAATACCACAGAAAATACCATACGAATTAAAAAATACCACAAAATTTATTAAAAATGTAAATATTGCATTCTTTTTTACATTGAAACGCAAAAAATATTACAAGTTAAATAAATAAAACATTTACAATTGTGCTCAAAAATAGCAGTAAGACAAAAAAATTAAAATTAAAGCGTTTTTAACAAAGTCCGTACATGTTTTTATTTTCAAAATAGGCCAAATTTAATTCAAAATAGAGTTTTGAAAACAAAACTATTATTCTGACTGATTGAATTCAAAGGTTGAACAGAACAGAACCGTTATTTCATTCAAAATTGTGCGACTCAAGTAGCATTTCTCAATTAACCGTGCTTATCGGCAAAGATACAAATAAATAATAATAAAAGAATACATAACAAAAAATATTCTGCATTCCACTTCCGAGTGGAAGTTAAAATAAATAATAATTGAATTCGATATTTGGTGTTCTATATAATATATATAACTTTTTTGGTTATACAATTGATTATATTAATAAATTAAATAAAATACAAAAAGAAAAAATGATATGTAGAACACCAAATATCAAATTCAACTATGATTTATTTTTACTTTCACTCGAAAGTGGAATGCAGAACATGCCTGATAATTGTTTTTGTGTCTGATTTTAATTTTTATGAATTAGTTTTACGCACTGCTATTATTTTGACTGCAGTTGTATTTACATTTAGCTGTCGATTTCTTAATTTTGTTCATTATGTTTAAAGTCGTACATATTATTTTTAAACAAATTATAATGATTTTTGTTTAATACAACCTTTTAATTTTTTTGTTTGTTTGTGATAAGCGTTTTGCATGAAGAATAGCGGCGACCAAATCCGTCGAAGCTATGTTTCTAAGTGTAGTTTTATTTAAATTTAATACGTTCAATGTGTTGCTGCGTGCGCTTTTTTTTAATTTGGATGCGTTCAAATATGATATTTTTCTACTAAAGGTGGCAACCGTGGTCCTCGTACATAACAATGACATAAACAAATAAGAAATTTGATGCAGATTCTTATTTAAAACTTGCAAGAAGTTAAATCAGTGCTTTAAAAAGGATTGAGAACGGTGCGGACAAAATAAATCTACACCTGTCAAAAAAATGTATTGAAGCATGGCTTAATTTGAAAAAGATTGATTTAAAAATAGGTCTTTAATTTAGAAACTAGTACTTTGCAACAACAAAACCAAATTTAATTACATTTGGCAATATGGCAAAAAATTATAGTCAAAAGTACCAAGAAATAAATTAGAAATACGCCACTAAAACTGTGCTTCAAGATAAAAAGAAAGAACAACGTGCCTCAATTTCTTGGCCTATAGTTTGGTCACAGATCAGAATTAATGATGGAATGGATTTATTAATTACTGAATTACGTTTAATTTTTTTCATTTGTATGCATGATACATGAGTTATATCATGCATTATGAATTCATAAAGTATATACTTACTCTGTGCGAAAATTTACAATTTTTTTTAGTATAGGAGAAACCGCTACTTGTTTCTAGTAGAGAAGCACTGCCAGAACACGACCTCATACCCCGAGAAACAATTTGTGTCCGTACCAAACTGCTCAGGCACAAAAGTCCAGAGTAGCGGACTCAATTTTATTTTTAAAAGCTACGAGTAATAACAAAAAACTGTGAAGTTTATGAAAAAAATTAATCGCACATTGATATTAAGCCGAATGCAAACGAGCTTCAGCGAACAGGACCCGAGAAAAAAATTTATATATTGTCATTAAAGTAGCTGATATGTATCGAAACTGGCCTGAGTCTTAACTATCATATAATGTACCCGAAACACATCCAACAAGTACTTTGAAAGGTACCTGAAATAGTACCGTAGTAAGTCTGTATTAGCTGCGTTTTATTCGTTCTGGTTTGACCAGTGAACGAATAGATCGCATTAGTTAAAGTTTTGTAAGTTTTGCCTTAGGCCGTTTGGGGCATTGTCGCCAAATGATATGACCAAACGGCTGATTGCAAAACAATACCATTACTGCTTCTGACCGTTTGGGGCATAGTCGACGATGATATGACTAAACAGCACAGATGTATCTTTTGCCAGCATTGGGTGACTAAGGGCGCATTTATAGTGGCGACTTGTTGCTGGACCGGACCGAACCGAGAAGGAAAGCTGGAAAACGCTGCACATACAATCATATGAAACAAGCTCAAAGTGCGTATAGTGCCAGCCGAGCTTGCAACTTCAAGTGACTTGTGCGCTGGTTTCCATCTTCCCGATTGTTGCTTTCTCGCTCGCTCGCACGGTTTGCTTGTGTTTTGTTTCATTTTACACGTTGCTTGCTTATTACTTTCGTTAAATAACATGAAATGGAAAAAGAAACAAGGAAAACAATTTTTTTGTTGTTTTTGCTGTTGCTTCTTTTCTTCGTCTTTTCTTTGTTTTTATTGTGCACAAAAGCAAGTGTGTAAAATGAACAAACGAATAAAAAGGGACTTTTCCCACAAAGTTGGCAACGTTGGCAACGTTGGCGGTAGCAAACTAAATTCCTCGGAAAAATATTGATATACAAAAAACAACAAATTGCAGCACACTTGACTGCCATCGTCGCGATCGATTCTGTATTTCCTTGAATTCATTCATTCAAAAAAACAAAGAACCACACGATAGCAACAAAGAAGACCAACAAGAAAAGTAATAAGCATATAAGAACACGAAATTGCGCTCAGTTGTTATGCTGTATTTTCTTGACCGCAAAAAATACACACAGAAACAGAACTTTAAAGAAGCAACGAAGACACATTTCTATTAACTGTTGCACACAGAAAACAAAAAGAGAAATGGTGAAAAAAGCTAAACCAGCCGGTGAAGCAATTCGTCGATTAGCGGCTGTAAGTGCGTTTCATCTAAAACAGAGAATCGAAGATTATCAAATTTTCTTATGTGCGCTCTTCCTTTCCATTTGATTTTAAGCACAAAAGTAAACAAACAAAAATAGCAGCAACAAGATATAGCAACTTTGTTTAGAATAGTTTTGTATTGCTTTGTTGCAATATCAAAAATAATACAACAAAAACAAAACCTA